>JASSUY010035006.1:0-145394 GCA_032466535.1 Forpus xanthops | reverse complement strand
ACCACATACCTCCTATCTCCCTGGATGATTGGCTCTCTAGCAAAGCCTTCCGTAGAGGGTGTACTGTAATCCTTTTACGTTACTACTTCAGTGCAGATTACACAGCAAGAAATAATTAGGAGATTAATTTTCACCTGTCACTGCCAATAATAGATAACCTTGATACAGTGACAGGGCGAGGAATTTGGGGAGCAGAGAAGCTGTTAACCCTGTAGTGCTTGCTGCAGGGACCAGCCAGAAAATGGTTGCCAGAACATGACCTCCCTGCTCGCTGTCAGCGAGGGGAGAGGTGTGTTCATCCTCCAGCTTCCCGGTCTCCTGCAGATGCCCTGCCTCTTCCCGCAGCCTGCGCTGTGGAATCCACTCGGTGCCGCAGTGGTGCCACACGCACCTCGTGCTAATCAGCCCCAAGCAGGCATCAGAGACCTTTGTAGCATCCTCTTTTAATTCAAATACAGTTCTGTTGCTTTTCTTGCTTTCCATTCCCAACCTGACTGATGTTCCTAGTCTGCAAGGGAAGGGAGCAAACTAATGAAGATGGCTTCATTAGGCAGAGCGCAGTTTAGCCCTTGCTTCTCTCCAGCAAATGCAGCTGAAAAAGCATCCCACAAGTAACTGTGCTTTTGGTCTTCCGAGAGGGCAAAGCTGAGGCATTTCTGCTCCCTTTCAAAACTAATTACTAGCTCCCATCAGGTGAGCCTAAAAACATGGCTTGTGCCCTAAGACAGGGGAGAAAACCCCCACCCTTCCCCCTCCACTTCACTTGTAGTTCTTGCTTTTGTGCCTAAGTTGAGATCTACAATCTGTTGAAAGTGTAATGGGAAACCAGCCTACAGAAAATGCCATTATTCATATCATCGTGAGCTCATTTATTTTATCTGCAATAGTAATGATAAGACAGACTGCTTGGCAATGCTGATAAGCTGAGAAATATCTTAGAGCTATTTGTAAAAGTTAAAGCAGATCTTGGTAGTGAGAGATAGGGAAACTGATGAGCCTTTGGGCAATCTGCAGAGCTGAAAGCTAATAAAGATTTTAATAGGAAGGCCTCATTAGGATTAGGGAGAAGATCTGTTATCTGGGATTTACACAACACAAACACTGGGGCAACTTTAATTTTTGCTGCTTTGTTCACTAAATAGTATTGCTGAATGTGAAGCCTTTTAACTCTGATCTGGATCTCTTCTTACTTCCAAGGAGACATCACCAGCTGTTGGTTGAGGAAAGATGGAAGGGCAGTTTGTGTGGGAATGCATTTGCCACATGTGAGAAATGCCAGACCCCATCGTGTTCAGGGGCCATTCACTTTCTGGAGGTGCAGAAGTACAACTGTTTGCAGGTGCCTGGGCGGGAAGGTTCTCAGTAGCATAATTTTTCCTGTTGTGGAAGGCATTTCTAATTCTTTGGCCCTGAAGAGCATCTTTAGAAAGAAACATATTGCTATTGTGCTCATGATGGTAATACTATTCCTGGATAGCTTGTCCGCCCATTCAGCCTCATGGGGTGCTGCTAACTCCCAGTTCCACCGTGGTGGGTTTTTTGTTAGTTGTGATACCCACACGGATAAGACTATTTTAGCAGTGGAGCTGTCTGCAGTGCCACTGGAGCTGGTATGGTAGGAGTATGTGCCATGAGTGAGCTGATCAAATGGTTTGGTAGTTAAACAGCAGGACTGAGTTAGCACTGTGTGCTTTCTTGTGCCTATGATGTACAGGACATTCATTTTTTGAGGACCCTCAGTGTGTGCCAACACCTATCTTGTGGGCTCAGTGGCTTTATTCCTCATATTCAACAAGGTATATATAACGCGTAAGGTGCATGTAAGCTGGTGAAAAAGCATTAATTTATCCAGGTCTTACAGATGTATTTAATATATTTTCCCAAGGGCCATCCAGAATTTTTTTTTGTGGTTGAACAGAATTGGAAAGCAAGAAAAGCCATGCTGGGATGTTTTTGATTTGCTTTTGAGGACCAAGCGTGTTGTAACCTGATGCTGCTAACCTGCAGTTTAAAACACTTTTACACAGCCAATGAGATCTAGTTGAACCTTTAATGCAGATGAAGGGGTTTGGTGGGTGATATCCATGCTGGCTGTGAAAGCCACCTGTGTGACTACCTGTGTGTTTGGGAACTGTCTGGTTTCTTCCTTGTGTGGAGCACTGACGAGTACAGGAGTCTCAGCTTCTCCCTGTTCTCATGGTACAGACCAACTCCTCTCCTGCTGGATCAGATAACCCTAGTTGTAACTACAGTAAGCATTGCTTCCACGGAAGAGTAATGTTTGGAAACCATGTTCTTGTATTTTCAGTTATCTTTAATATGACATAGCAGCCAAAAACCAAAAGGGAGCTCAGCACCACGAGCCACAGGGAAGTTTATTCCAAGACCATAGTTTGGGATCTGCTGGTTTAAACTGTTTCTTAGAGCCTGCAGTGGACAGTGTAATGATAGATTTAACTCCAAATATTTAATCTTCTGTGTGCTTAAGGTACTTGCTTTGTGGAGACAGACAGGCAGGTTGGCTGCACCCCCTGCCTGGGACATAAAACACATTCCTCCAAGCAGGCTGGTGTCAGTTCATTGCAGCTTGTTGGTAACAACTCACAGTTTATGTCAGCAAACGAGCGTGGCCTCCTAAAGAACTAGCACTGTTTGCACGTAACATGTTGCTCCAGCAAGGCTGCCGTTTGAGAAGTTTCTAATACTTATGTTTGATATGAATGAAACTTTTTGTTTTGTCTGTAGACCGCAACGGAACTGGAGCTGACTCGTATCAGGAGTGCCTTGATAACAAGCAAGGTATGAGATCAAGTCTCTCCAACGTGGGCACTTGGGACTGATTTAGCTTTATTTCTTGCAGCTGAATTGGTTGCTGTCTCTGTGTCTCTCGCTTTGTCTTGCCTTTTTGCTTTCTTTTTTTTCCCTTCCACTGTCTCCAAGCCAATTCACTGTTAACGGCTCCATGTCAGCTAACCTGTTAGCTTAGGGTCTCATTACACATTTGTGATAAGGCTTCTCATTTTTAGCATGCCAAACCCTCTGTTATTAAGGGAGGAAGCGAGAAGGTTGTAAAACAAAAGTAGCACGTGCTCTTGCTTGCAGCTATCTTCTTCCTTGAGCTTTAGTTGCACAGCCAAGCAGAAAAACATATTAAAGTAAAAGTTGAGTTCAGGGAAGGCACGTGCTAGGCCGGGTTACCTTAATGCCAGACATGCAGTGAGGATTTGTGTGCTCTGCTGACATGCTGGCCCAGACTTGTCCAGTCTCGTGTCTCCTGTGGCAAAGTTGGTAAAGAGCTGGAAAAGTCCCTTGTGACTTACCAGGGAGTGGTGATGGTGAAGGAGGGACCTGTTATCCTTTCACTGTAAACATGGAAAGAAGAAGAGTCAGTAGAAATGAAAATTGTAGAAGTATCTCTGAAACAGGACCCAAAGGCAAGGTTATTGATTTTGTACTTAGAGAAAGGATTGGTGTATTATGTTCTCTTCAGATGTCCTCTCTCAGAACTGCTATCAGAAGTGCTACTCCATCGCTGTAGCTGTGAAGTGAGTGTTGAACCTTCTGGTAATCAGGGAGAGCAAGCACCCTTCAGTCTAGAATTTCTTTCACTATAAGCTGCAGCAGAGAGAGAAGAGGAAATACTTATCCTGACCAGGTTATAGACATCAGTTACATGTCAGTTTTTACCCTGCTGTTGACCCAGATCTGTAGCAGTGGCTGAAATGATCATTTGCTGAAATTATGACACTTCTTGCACAATTCGGTAAAGTAGTACCAAGAAACACAAAAAAACCCTGTCCCAGTTTTGGTGCTTGGTTGGGTTTAATTTTCCACTGGTGTCTTTGCTTTCAGTATCCATCAATCAGTGTTATATGTGCTTCAAGTCAAAGCTGCTGTGGAGTGCATTCCCCTGCTGTCATTGGGTTTGGGGGGGGGTTGCTTGGGAGGGGGATGGTTGTTTCTTGTGTTTGGTTTTGTTTTCCTCCTCTCAAAAAAGGCCAAAAGGTTCATTGTCTCTCCGGTGACCTTTCTGCTCATCTTTTTTCACTGTTTTCCTCTGTTGATTGTGGTAAATACCTAATCATTGCTAAGCTTTTATTTCAGAACTTACAACGGGAAGACTAACGTGGAAGAACTGTAATCAGTAGTGGCTTTTATTATTAGATTAAGTTTAAACGTCTTCTAGACCAATGTAATTCGAAATGCTCCTTTGATATAAATAGTTTGTTCTTGGGAAGAACGTTTTTTTCCAGTAACGTTTTTCTGGTTGGTGGGGAGGAGGGTGTGTGTTGCATTTGATATTTTGTAGAAAGCAGCTGAGTTTCAGGTTTAAAAACATTGAGTATTCTCACTTTTTGAAACCAATTGAGTCCCTTGGATGCGCCAGTTACCCTGGTTTATCTGGCAGGTGGTATTAAAGGGCATTATATCCATCACTTTCATTTGTCTGTCAGTACCCCAGATATATCCTATAGTGTGTTTTGTTGATGGGTTTCTTCTGCTTCATTGTTAACATGTGAACAAGCTGTATCACTGTAAGTGCTTTCAATCCAGTCTGAATTGGATCTGGTTTAGGTAATTTACCATGTTCATGCTACACATTAAAGCAACAACCTTTAAGAACACAGAGGTTTAAAGGTGAAAGTATACACAGTAACTTGTAGTCAGTCTCTTACTGTCCAATCCACCTTACATTTTGTGAGTGCGCAGCAGAGCTGAATCCACCATTTGCAACAATTTACGGCATATAAAATGCACAGCTGCCAGTGCACCCATTTTTCTGGTTGCTTTCGGTTATGTTCAAAACAAAACACTACCAACGGCTGGAAGTAGCAGTGGCCCTTTAAAAGTATTAAATCTTCAAGCTATGTGAAATGCAATTGCCATGGCTTCTTTTTATAACAGCTTGCTTGTCTCCTAGAAATTATGGTATAATGAGGTTTGGTTTATATATTTTACCCCTTTCCTCATTAAAGTGCTATCTCTTGGAAGAAGCGCTTTGTGTCTTGAAATACTGTGTGGTTAAAATGAAGGCAGGTTTATAAGGATTTAATGTACTTGGGAGCCAAGGTTTTGCAGCTTTATGGCAAAGATGTTTTAACAAAGGGCTTTATGGTAAGGGTGTGCTGTATTTTAGTCAGGCAGTTGCTTAAGGGAAAATTTTCAGTGTGAACACGTCACGGCAGCAAGGAGAAATTCAGTGGGAAACAGGCCTCTGAGATCCAGTCACCGTCTTGGCTGGTGTTAAGTCTTAATTATTTGCAGTTTCAAGCCCTGAATCTTTTTTTACCTTTTGTCTCAAGGAAAACAAAGTCCTGTGCCATGTCATGCAACAACACGAGCAGGTCATGTAGGCTTCTCATTTCAGCGCTCAAAGGCAGGGTGCAGGAGAGCGTGCCCAGGACAGATGTCATCTGAATCCTTGAAGATTCACATTTTCTCAGGCTAGAGCTTGATTTTTCAACCTTTTATCTCGAATACTCATTATTAAATTCATGCCTTAAAAGCAGACTTTCTGAGGGTTGGGGTTTGGAAGTGAGCAATTGGCCATCCACTGCAGCAGAAGACGTGTCCTGGATCTGCCTGTTTCTCTGGGATACAATTAATACCCCATGGCTTCCTGAGAGCCAGGGGGTTCTGCCATGGAAAACAGGTATAAAATTACAACCAGACACAGTTGTTGCTGGAACTTCTCAATAGGAGCTCACTGTTAAAAATATAACAATTCTGTTTTAAAGGTTAGGCAATGAAAAGCACTCGGCTAGGGCATTGGCAGCAGCCAGGAGACACAACCTCGGCACCCGTGAAATAGTGTGTAGAGAGGTAGTCTTGGAAAATGATTCCAAGTGTTTCATGTTATCATTTGCAGCACCTTCTCTCATCCATAGAAAATTGTGTTTTACTTTAGTGGTCTTCTCCATCCCCATGCCTTTAATGGGTATTTTGCCCTACTGGCTCTTAGCTTTCCAGGCAGGTTCCTTCTGGAAGAACCCAATACCTTTCCCTTTTCCATCTTTCTCTTTCTTTCTGAATATCATGGTTCTGTATTACTTTTCCACGGATGAATTAGTTGCTATTTTCCCAAGAGGAACATGGTTTCATCTTTCTGATGGCACTATTGACTTCCTAGGACTCTTTATATTTCTTCCTTGGTGTTTTATACCATGTCCTAAATTCAGTACTGCTTATTGATTTTACTAGCTCACCTCTAGAGGGAGGATAGATGTGATTTGGAGCAGTGTTTGGGGTCAAGGACAGAGGGTAGTTAATCATGACAGTGATCAAAATCTGGCTGCAGTTGAGTTGAGAGCAGTGCCTCTGTCTTGAGGTTATGGAGGACCCTGGGTTTGAGCTGAGTGGATCTTGGGCAGGTTGCTGAGTAGTTACAGTCTGTTGGTCTTCATTTTGAAATAGTGACCATAAACTGAAGACTTTTCATCCTGTTTCCAGTCCCCTGGGCCATGCAGTCCCAGTGTGTGTCATCTCCTATTAGTCCTGATGCAACCAGTGACCTTGTTTGTGTGAGCACATTAAGCACAACATTAATACCTAATTTGTCTACTTTGAATTCAGACAGGCTGTAATCAATCATCTGAACTCTCTTGACAGTGAATATGGCTGGGTAGGATAAGGAGAACAGATGAAATGCATGCTTGGGCCTAAACTCCAGGAAATTAGGAGTCTGCTTGGGAGCCTGTGTAGCTGCTGTAACTATAGCAGTTGGTGGAAACGGGTTCTTCACTGGAAAGCAAAAGCAAGAAATCTGTGGTCTTTGTAGTGGTCTGTTCAGCCGCCTTCCTGCCTGTTAAATACCAGCATGGTAAATGAGACTGCCAAGATACAGAGGCACCTTTCAGAAGATGTTATTGAGAGAAGTTCTAACATATTCCAGTTTTTGGATCCCTTCTGAACCCCAGCAAGGTTAGTTTCAGGATGGCAAAGATGAATTATGAGGCAGATAAATTAAAGTGACAGAGTGACATGGCTGGATTGAAAAGTGCGGCCAAAACAGCTCTGTCGCTGAGGACGTTATTTCCATTAAATGTTTTGAGATTTATTATTGATTTCAGTGAAATTACCCTTGAAAACAGATTTCCTCCAAACCTTTACTTTTAGATATTTGTTTTGGAACTCCTTAGAGAGGCAGAGAAAAGGAAACTTCTGCTTCAAACACTTTTTATGTTTTGAAATCGGCTTTCTTCACCCTATGAACAGTTTAAAAGATATTATTTATTATTTATATTCCAGTCATGCCTATGCACTCCAGTTACGGTCTGAACGTCATTCTGCTAACCACAATGCAGGCAGGGGGAGGGGGATCAGTTTCTGCCTGAAAAAGCTTTTGGTCTGTATTTCTTACTGGGGCTGCATTGACTGAGGTTGCCTGTTTCCAAAAGAAAGAAGAGCTAAAAGGAAGCAGCAAAAAACCCAAACCCCAACCTCCTCATTTTACAATATGTTGGCTGCCTTTTTGTTTCAAGAAGTATAAATACATCAGCAGATTTTCCACAAAAACACATATGTTTTCTTCCTGATGAGCGTGATGACGCACTGCGAATCCTTGTGAGAGGCCTTGAATCTCCTTCAAATAGAGGATAGTGCTGAGGTTGAAACTGAAATTTTAAATAAGTGTCTTCATTACAGAAGATGCTGGTGGGGCTTCGTTAGCTGAAGAATTGCCATTTTCTGACTAATTTTTTCTTTTGCCAGCATGGGAACAAAGAAAGAAAGGAGGAGACAGAATAAAAGCCTGTGTGAGTGTACGTACAGAGGCTGCAGCTCTTAGCTGGTAATGGTATCTGGAAAGAGTCCAGGCTGTTGTAAATATGAACTTTTGTCAATATTCCCCATACTTCTTTGGACTCTAGGGTGGGCTTTATTAGCTGAAGGTCACACCATTGTGCTGTCTCCCTCTCCTGAGACCTCTGATACCTTCCTGAAAGGACAGCCCATTATCCCTGGGCTTAGAAGCCAGCTTTCTCTTCAATGGCACTGAAGCTGATAAGCTTAAGAGGCATATTTCATCCCCCTGCTGCTGCTTTCAGGAGACAAACAGTGTTTATCGTTCCTGATTATTTCCAGTTGAACAAAAAAACCAAATAGGAGGTATGTGTGTGTGCACACGTGCATGCATGCACAGACACACAGGGTTGACTCTTGGTTTAGGCTGGTGGTCGTGCGTAAGGTCAACTCATCGTGCTGACCATGGTGAGCAGTGCCTGGTGCTGCCTCTTTGCTTTTCCTAGGTGATGTGTCCGAAGATTGATTTAGTAACATGAGAGGATCCTGGCTGCAATCTGTGTAAAGCGAAAGGGGTGGAAAGGGGGATAGGGTAGCAGCAGCCTGAGCATCGAGGTTGGAATTGATTTGTGGCAATTAAGCATTAAGGTCTGTGAGAACAGGACCACCCGCTGGGAGAGTGGCTTTCCATCACCTGTGGAAGATGAATGGCCCGAGGAGAGAGAAGGGCAGGGATTTCGTACTCAGCTACCTGAAAAGAATCATAAAAACACACTGTATCTTGCCTCCGTATCTTACAGCCCTGTTCATCACAGCTAAATCCCTTTGCTGGGAATTGTATGCAAAAGAGTTGGAATATATAAATGCTAATTGCTTCTACTGCTTTGGTTTTTCCATTTCTCTCCTTGGATCTGGCTTGAAATTTGTCAGGAGGTGTCTTGCTGATATTTTTGTTACTACCATTTAGGTAGGAATGCGTTCCATACATGGCTCTTAGTTACATAGGGTTACTTTTTCCCTTGTACTGAGATTCAGAGTACAGAATGAATAACAATGGATAACACGTACAGTGAATAACGTATTGTCCGTCTCAGTGTTCCTCTGTCAAATGCCCAGGTAACATGCCCCAGTGGCTGGGGCATCCCGGGCAGAGACCTGTGCTGTGTGCTCCCCTAGGGCACACCATGCTGTGCAGGACATCTCGCCTACCTGTGCCTGAGGTTTTTTGGTGGAAAATGAGAAGACGGGGAGTGTGCATGGTAGTGTTTGTTCAGATGACTATGTAGCTGCAGCTCAAGTAAGGCCTTTTACAAAAGACTCTGTGTTTACTTCAGTTTCGTTGTGTGGTACTTGCCAAGGTTGATGAGTGAAGAAGAAGTCACACATGGCTGAAAGGAGCCTGGTGGTGTCAGGACCAGCAGAGAGTTTTTACTTTGTAAAACTCTGCAATTTTCAGCCTTTTGCAAACAAAAAAAAGGGTACAGCTATTATAAAGCTGAGATGAGTGAACTGCTTTCTCTCACTTTGCTTTTTGTTCATATTAAACAAATGGGCCCTGACAGTAGGTGAGGGGCTTCAGTGCTCTGCCCCCACCTCTGTGGCAGAGCTTCTGCATGGGGGCATGTTTAAAGCAGACTGTAGGTGCTCTGGTTACACTGAACTTCATTTCCTTTGCTAGAACAGACAGAGATGGAACAGTATTCGAAATAATTTTACTAAACTATGTTTACTTCTTACCACTGAAGACAATATTTAAAGATGGATTTTGCTACTACAGTTCCAGTGCTAGTGTAAACAAGGTCTAATGGGAAAGACTAGAGTAATAGGACTATTGGTCATCTTTGGGGAAAAAGGAATTTGCATAATGCATTTCAAACTGGAATGGATCTGAAGCTTCGGCTGACCAAACACAACTAGCATTTCTGCATTAAAATGTGTACAGTAGGATGAAATGGGAATGATGGGCCTCTAATACTATTTTTTCAAGGTAAGCTGCACAAGCCTGTGTCTGTTGGGGGCACTTCTATGCCTTTATGGATTTGATTAAATTTGTCATTCTTCACGTAAAAGAGTGCAGTTAAGTTTTAGATGAGAACCTCCTTAAATATACCACAGACTCCTTTTTGAGGCCAAAGTAGATGTAAGGGTTCTGAATCGTTTATGGCTCTCTCCAGATTGGTTAACGCAGGTTTCTCAGTAGCCCAGTGGTGTACCGTAGACTGAAGTAGGATATGGACTTGCTTGGGCCCTGAGTTTGGTGATAAGTGAAATGTTAATACGTGCTTGGCAGAGCAAGCTCTTAATTTCCCTTAAAATGGAGGGGGCAGAAATGATCTCATTGGACAAGATGTCTTTGGGCTACTGCCCACCGTTAGATGTGTCCTAGACAAGATTTATTTACTCGGTGTGGACAGATTGTTTCCCATTTTCTCCCCAAATCTGGTTTGCAGTAGCTGCCAGCAAGAGCTTTCCACCTTCTGTATCACATGAAGCATTTTAACTCTTGTTGAAATATGAAGCTCCCTTCCTTTATTAAAATTAAGAACCACTTTCTCACATGGCAAAGTGATAATAAAGACTGAAATTGGATCTATAACTTCATGAAAAGAAAGGGAATTTTTTTTTAAGGCAAATCATGCATGGTAATACCTCCATTGTTCTCTCACTGTGTTCTTTGTATTGCTTAACTCCCTGAGAACAAAGAACCCATAACTGGAATTGTAAAAATAATCCAGGCATTTAAGTCAAAACTCAAAAGGCCCTTGGGAATCTTATGCAAAGGTGTGCCCTTGAAATGGTGGTTTATGAATTGTCTGAACAGGTTTGAACATCCTGGCCCTCAGGAAATCTATGGGAATTTCACTGCTGACTGCAGTGGGGTCAGGATTTCACACTTACCGCTTTGTATGTGCATTGAGCGGGGCCAGCTTTCAGGCTTTGAGAAAGTCTGACTCCCTCCTTGCAAGCAGGCAGGAGATTTTCTAGTTGGTTGAACTTGTAAATTCTAGTTAAGGGAATTGCTTTTGGTCCCCTCCATCTTTGTCACTTACTTAAACAAATAGGCAAACTGGAAACGTGCATTTGCTCAAGCTTGAGCAGTAATGCTTCCTCAGGAGCTCTTGTTACTGATCTAGAACCGAAACCGGTTGGGAACGTAGTTTTAAGCTAAGGTGCAGCCCTGCTTAAATGAACCAATTCAACAGAGATGGGAAGTTCTATTCTGACTTGCAGATGGCTGAAACCAGCTAGTTTGAAGTCTCTGAGCTTCAGCACAGATCAGTAGGCAGGCTGCTGATTTGAATTGAATTGAATTGAAGCTATGAGAACTTCTTCACCAGTTTATTGCAAAATAATGTGTTTTTTAAAGTACAGGTCTATCCAGGGTCAAAGTCACTGGAAAAGAAGGTACTTAAATGGACAGTGAGGGAATTAGTCCAAAATTTGTGTGTAGATTCAGCTGAACATAGAAGTTAAGCCCTGTCTGAGCAGGAGGTTGAGCCAGATGTTGTCTCGAAGTCCCTCCCGCTTAAGTGACTCTATGGTTCTCTGATGTCTCATGCCTGCCCAGGGTATTTGAGCAAACCATTTGATTGTCTGACTAATCATTGTAAACAAGGACATCATATTTCTCTACCATGTCATGGGCCATGGAGAGGAGAGTCAGCAGAGTTGTAGCAAATTCCGCTTTGTCCTCAGGTCTTCCATATTCATTGTGCGCTGGCCAGTGACATCATCTGTTGTTTAAGAACTGCTGCTGTTGATGGAATAAGCTATATATATATATATAATGGAAAACAGAAGTAAAAAAAACACATAATCCCCAAAACACATGATTCAAGGTTCCAGGAAAATGGAACACTTAACTTACCTAATCGTGGTTCTCCATCAAGAGAGAAAGTTCAGGAAAAATTACTATGAAAACCTTTGAAGCTGTCAGCAACAATCTCACAGACTGTTGTCAATCCAAAGTAGTTCGACAAAGCTCAACAAACTGATGTCTGTTGAACTTGTATCTCATTCTAGTAGAACTTAGATCAAAACCGTGGGGTGTGTGCCCCTTGTGTTACTATCAGTAGTTGTAAGGAGGAGATGGAAAGCTACATCCTGTGTACAACACGGAAGTTAATTTGGACTCTCATGCTGCTCGGGGGATCGCAGGAATGTTGCAGTGGCTGGAAGCTTGGCCATAACTTTTCCGTGCTTAGTTGTAATGGAATGTGCAAAAACATAATAATTCCTTGATGGAGCCTGGAGACGCCCAGCCCTGGTGCCGCTAGCAGTACGCACTGACCACTGCTCACAGGAGGGACGTTTCTCAGAGCAGTCTGCACACAGGAACAATCGCAGCCCAGCATGGACAGTTAGAGTATGTTAGAAGTAAACGGTTCATTTCCAAATTTTCTTTCCAAACACAGCCAACAGACACTTAAAAAAGCCCTAAATGAACAAAGCTAGGTTGTTCCTCACTGTAGCTGTGTCTTGAAGGCTTTCCTTAATGAGCTGTCTCCTTCTGTTCAGTATGGAAAGAAAAACAAGAGTTAGAGACCTTCCTTTGTCTCCGTGTGATTTTAGTCTGATCCGTTCATTCTTAATCATCTTGATGGATTATAAAAGCAAAACCTGTTAGTTCTTACTTCTTTTCTTCCTCTCCCCAACATCATCATTTGTTCTTTTATCATGTTGCATTTCTTTACCCGTGAATCAGCTGCCTTTTAATTTTTTCCTATGTAACAGAAGTCGGGCAGGGAGGGAGGGGGGTGACGGGTCTGCTGCCGTCTTTGATTCGTTCGACGCACAAGTGTTCCTTGGCCTTTCATACTGAGGAGTAGATGTGGCTCTTGAACAAATTGGACCTACTTGTTTGCTGGCCTAGGCCATCTTGTTATCCAGCCAGCTGTGTTTTGATCTTGGAGGGCCGTTTGAAGATTAAATTGAGACATCTTTTGTTACTATTAAGTGCAGTAATTAAATCAGCTCAGTGTTATTTAAGTGTGGAAAATGTCGCTTCGCTGGCCCATGGGTGCCTGAAGTTGCCATTAGACAGCTGTGTTGCTTCCAGTGCTAATGATGAAGAGGTAGGAGAAAAGAGCTAAGTGCTCTCTAAATAATTTTCAACTCTTTCTGGGTTATGCTGGATCCCCTCCCCACCTTTTTGTGTGATGTTTCTCCCCCATCTCTCCTCAATTCATGAAGAACAAGGTTTTTGAGAAGGACCTCCAGTTTTTGTGGATAAAGAGCTGGAAGCTAGTGTGCCCTAGCAAGTTGTGGTGGTGCGCAATGGTGAGTTCGCTGGATTGCCAGCTGCCACTCCATCCCTGAGTTTGCAGGTTGTTGGCTCTGTGAACGACAAAGGAGGCTGAGCTACCAGAATGGATGCAGTAAATGGGCAAAGTTGTCTGCTCCCCCCCTTCCTCTGTAGAGGGGAGTCTGCCAGTCAAGTCGATCATGGTGAGTACATTTGTTCCCATGAGGGTCATTGTAATACAGTTTGCTGGTGAAGACTGTCCTGACCGTGAAGTGGTGGCACCTGAGGGATTTGAACTCTGACTTAGGCCAGGGCTGGTATCATTCAGAGGTCACCTAGGGCTTAACTAGCTGAGAGTCAGTTGCCCTTACCCGGCCCCCTTTGCCTTCTGCTTGCCAAGCAGATTGCTTTAAGAACAATGGCTGGACATGATGATTGGCAGCAGGGAGCGGAGCAGAGAGATGCTGGAAGAGAAAGTGAGATCCTCAGTGGGAGAAGCAGTTCTTTGGAGGTCGAGTATGTTTTAATGCCAGGTTAAGTTGCACAGCAGTATTGGTTCATTGCTACTGGCAGCACTGATCGCTTGAGCATTGCCATACTCTTTCCCATCATGCCCTTTAGAAAACCTGTCTTGCCTCCTGTCTGCAGCTGAACATACAACTTGCTGCTTCTCAGGTTTCCACAATGAAATTCAGCACTCTCACTTCTTGATAGTGGAGCAGAGCAGCAGGCAGGATCACCCTCAGCCTCTTCTGGCTACTGTCCTGCCTGCCGAGGTGAAGCAGTATGCTCCTCCCCACGCCCAGGCTCCAGGCTTGCTTCTGAGCCATCTTGTTAGTCTGTCCTCCCGGATGCACCCGACTATCCAGCTTCTATCTCCAGTAATTGCCCAGCAACATCTATTTACATTGCTTTGTACGATTCTGTGTTTTATAGAGGGGGAAGTGTATTTGCACTTTGTGAGTGTTTTTGAGCTGTGGCAAGGGCAGAAGTATGGCAGATGGGTGGGGATGAGAGAATCAGGAGCATGATGAATCTGGTTTTCTTACCTTGTTTAAAATTGCCTGTTAAAATTCAGCAGCCGCACCTCCGATCAGCCTAATAGTGTCTGCCATGTTGCGAATACACAGTCATTAGTTGGTCCAATTCATGCATGCTGAGGTAGGAGGGTGATGTGAATGCAAAGGAGGTGGAGAGAATAGGAGTTGAGGGGGCAGAGGAAGGAGGAGGAGAAGCCTGGTAATACAGTGACAATGAAACATACGGTAGTCACACTGGAAAACTTTCTCCTTCATTAGCAGGGATCTGTTGAGTTTCTGCTCACATTAGGGTAATTAACACAAGTACAGATTGTTGAACATCTGTGCAGTTTAACTATATGGCCGGTTCCCAGGCTTTAAACAGGGCTGTGAGGAGCCAAATGCAAAGCAGTATGAAAAGCCCACACACTATTCATTTTACTGAAATTAGCATTTCTGGATGAAAGCTGATGTTGCACGTCGGCTATAAATTTTCTCTGGTCGGTTGCCAGGCTGGCTAATGATCTGAGGGGAGGGTTTGTTAAAAAATGTAAAATTTGTTACTTTTAATATTCTGGAGGGGAAGTTTCTATCTTGCTCTTCCTTTCTTAAAAGGCAAAACAAAAAGCCAGCAAAACAAAGCATATGGGTATATTATATCTAATGTGCTTCTAATCTTTTTCCAGTGGAAACCCAGGAAGGATTTGCTGGTTCAGGCTCCATCAGGGGCTCTTGGCCTCGTGGAACCATCAAGGCTTTTTAATATTTCTGACCAAACTGCAGTTTTAATTTTCCAGCCTTGGAAAAGCCTGGGAGGCTCCACTTATGGTGTGTTGTACATATGAGCTGTGTAAATGAAATGTGGAGTTGTGTGTGCAGGATGGTGAGTACACAGGTATCACCTCTCTGTGCATCAGGATCCCATAACCCTGTGTGTGGACACAGAGTTACCAGGACAAAGGTTTAGCTGTATTTCTGGAGAGCCTTCTACCTTGATTATCCCAGAGGACTGTTGTTGTGCTGTAGCATCTTGAAGCTTCCTCCTTGCTCATTTTTACCTTGCCAGCTGAGAGCATCTGGGCCACAAGGCTTGACAGGCTCTTGACTGTAATGGCAGGCAGCAGAGAGTTCTCCACAGAGGGCCCTTCACGCCATGATTGCCTCTTACACCTTGGTTCATCAGAGCCAGTGCTTGTTGGCCTTCAGGCTATGTAGCAGTGCCACTTAATACTTCAGTTTTTTTGTTGTTCTTCCCTGTATGGATAGAGACAGGGAAATCATCCTTAAATGGATGGTTTGTGAAGCCGTCTTCACATGGGCTTCTGACACAGTTCATGGTCGTTTCTGATAGCGGATATTAAGCAGCTTTTCACTTGTTACCTAGAAATGTTCACTGGGAAGCTGAGACAATGGTTTCAATACCTGACTATCCCTGATTTTCTCTTCTTGATGGGATTCGCCTTGCAACTTTTTTCTAACCATCTTCAGGTGTTCTGCAGTGTTCCCAGCTGTGTATTGACTTGGGTGTTCTGACTGTACCTATACTTCAGCCTATGAGCAATGTAACTGCATACCTGAATACACAAACACACCTGGGTTTGTATACAATTAAGTTAAACAAATTTGTTCAGATACAGGATTTAACATATGCTGAAACTAAATAAACACGCACACAAAAAAACCCAAACTGACCAAATTTTTTTCATGGGTGTAATTGCTATGAGGGAGATAAACCTCATAGCTGGGGCAGCAGTTAGTGTACCATGTGTGTCAGGGAGTATTATTTTAATGGAGAAGACATTCATGTGTGGAGATAAAACGCCTAGCAATGTGCATAAAAATAATAATCCCTGTTAGCTCTGTTTTGCCCCCGCTGGTTGCACTAAGCAAAAAAATGTTGTTCTTGGTGGGTTCTTTTAATGTAATCCCTGTGGGCTGATGTGAACACAGCTGACCTTTGCAACCCTACTTAAATTTGAGAAGGTTTGTACATTTTTTTGTGTAATTGGAAAGGAAGGGACTTGATGGCTTGGAGGAAATGTAGTTCTTGCCAAGAGTGCAGTGATTTGGTCCTTCAGTCCACCCTCACCTCCTGCTCTGTAATGGCTTGCACTGCAGCCCACAATTTAGCTTGGCATCACTTGAAGCTGTTGGTGAAATTATTGCTGTCACACCCACCAGCTCCTCAGCAGACTGCTCACAAACATCAGAGCTTGCAGAGCTTTTTGTGACCAAAAAGCCTTAAGGACCAAAATGCAGTCTTCAGATTCAGCCCTGCTAATGTCTGGGCTTCAGGAGCACGATCACCATATATGCCTGTAGGACAAGCCTCATAAATACAGTTCTCAGTGCTTTGTCCTTGCAGGGTTGCTTTCTAGGGTGAAGGTGCCCCCACAAGCCAAACTTGCTGAATCGTATAAAACTATGCAAGTGTAGTTAAAGATGTAGTGCATTTTTGAAGAGCTAATTTTGTTAATTCCAAAGGGAAATTTGGGCTGGCCTGCTTAGTCCTCTGACAGTTTTGCAGGTAATTATTTGTGCGTGTGCACATGAATGCACACCAGCATAGTTAGGAAAATGTAAATTGAGTAAAAACTGAAGAGTGCCATGTGTGGATGGGACAGAGGAGTGCTGATGTTTCCTGTTCAGAGCATTACAATAAGGAATTGTTTAATCGCAGTGTTATTGCTTTAAACAGTCTTTCCCTGGACTTGATGATAGTCAGTGGTACTTAGAGTATTGGCAGAATTGTGTCGCTCAAGTTTGTACCCCATGTATCTCTGCTTGGATTTTATTTGATCTCATTCTAGGAAAACCCAGCTCTATGCAAAACTGTGAAGATCAAGAAAAAAATAACCCAACAGTATTCCTACTAAAACAAACAGACAAGCATGGATTATTCTCTGTAACTATTAGGCAAACCAGAGTCAACTATTTGCATATGCAGAACTCACTATGAAATTAAAGGGCTGCTGTATCTCTAGATATGCTGTCAAAAGAAACAAAGCTTTCCTTTATGAATACCTCAGCTCTTCCTCAGCCCTACTTCTTAAGAATATTTCCCAGAAACTGGACTTAAAATGCCTGTCCTGTTCCTGGAGAGCAGAAAATGACAATGCATCCGGGGAAGTGGTTTCAGAATTGTGTAAGAAAGCAGAACTGCAGCTGGTGAAATGGAGACATATGGCTGTGCCTGAGACCCCAAGTAACTCATTTCACTTGCAGTGAGACTACTTGGAATGATTTTTCAACCAGATTTTTCCAGCATGTATATGGTGATCCCTCCCCAGATGAGAGACTGTAGAACCTGCACTGAGAAACTCAGGGACATCATTTTGAAGGACTCCCAAAGTTTCCTTGGAGGTGCTGTTTCATTCATCATGATCTAACTTCTGCAAAGCAGCAAGTTCTCTTGTTCTTCTACACGATCACTCTGAACAAGTAGCTGCATTTATTTAAATACCTAAAAGAAGCTCAGGAAACTTGGCTGTTGTTTTAGGTATACTGCATCTCCTCAGACACCTCTCAGACCTTTATCAGACACCAGACTGAGCGTTTCTTGCTAATCTTGCAGTTGTGTGGTTGGAATTATCTCCATTGTGTACATGGGAACACTGAGGTAGATTTGAAATTACTTGCCCCAGGCCACCTAGTGCTGACAATAGACCACACAGTCCCTCAGCCTCTTTCTATGCCAAAACCATTCTCTTGTGGCTGCGTATGAAAAAACCATAGTTGGGCAAGTGGAGAGCGGTGTTTGTTGCGATAACAATGTGTGTTCAGTCCCAAAAGGCCATCGGACAGTGATGGATACATTGCTGTGAAATTAAAATCGCCATTGATGCACAGAGGAAGGGCTTCTGTGCACACAGGAGGACACAGGAGCATGCAGGCAGCAGGATGAAGCCGGCAGCGTTCTCAGGGTCCAGCAGCCTCTGCGCCAGGCAGCCCATTTGCATTCTTCTGTCAGGGAGTTGGAAGCTGCCATGGAGCAGTTTATACTCCAGCCCGCTCTGGCCTTGAATTATGCATGACCAATTTATCATGCCCCCAGCTGAAAAACTAATTGTGTCCCTGGGATATATTTACTAGAAATTGTAGTTTGCTGTGCTGGGGTCCCCAGAGTGTCCGGCAGAGCAAATGACTGGGAAGTCAGAGCGTGTTTAGAACAGGACTCCTGGCTCCACTGGAGCCACTGCGCTGTTGATAGATTTTTCACTTCAATTGCCTTTCTGAGGGCTTCCCCCCTCCTTCCTATTTTTCTTACACTGCATTACACTTAATCGGGCTGCAGGAGTCCTTCCAGTAGTCTCCAGTATTAAAAAGCACACCAATGTGCCTGAAAAAAAGGCAATTTATTCCAGAGATGCCAGCCAGGTTGGGGGGAAGGGGCTGGTTTCTTCTGTGTGTGGTGGTTGGCTTTTTTTTCTAAGCACAGTGTGGCTTCATGTGATGTCTCCAATTACTGTGCTCATCCCCTCCCTCTCCAGGTCTAAAGTGATGAGATTCCCTAATTACTGTCATTTGAATGAGAGGTTGGGGAGGAGAGGGTTTCTTCTCCATATAGAGCTCATGGGGTGGGCTTAAGCTTGCAAATGGTATTACCACCAGGTCTGGCAAAGGAGCATGGCATGCCCCAAACTGAATTTCTTGATGATGAAATGCCAACTGTCAAACCTGTACCAGGATGTAAACCCTTTCATGAGGTAGTGCCAAGTCATAAAGATTGTTAGTGGGGGCGAGATTTGAAAGGAAAGAAGGTAATTCAGTGATAAATTAATCACCAAGTTCAGTCTGTCCTCCTCCACTTGTCACAGAAGGAGGATGTCGAGAAGTTAATCACAATAAAGGAGTCAACAGTAAAACAACTTCAGAGCAGAAGAGCCCGCTGGAATCTCCTGCTCCTCTTTTATTACTCTCCTTGTCAGACCTCATCCAGCTCTGCCTAACATGGTTTGCAGTGAGGGCCTCCCATCTCTCAGGACAGCAGCAGCCTCTGCATGGCTTCACAGCCTGTGGGGGATAAACTGGGAGGCTGCAGGCTGGCACTGGGAGATTTCTCCACTCGACGATAGGTAGGAGCCTGCTTGTGGCCGTGTTGAAATGGGCTATACGCTCCAGAGCCGGGCCATGCTCTTCCACCTCTTTAATGGGAGTTAATGCATGTCCTCTTGGGAGGAGAGCTGTAGGAAGTTAATGGGGCTGGAAGAAAGGTGTTGGCAGAGATGCTTTCTTAAGTAAATTGGATGTATGAAGTAGTGAAACTGCGCAGCAAGTGCATTGTATGGGAAGCTGAAAGAAGCGAAGGCAGCGTTACTTTATGTTATACCTGACTGTCGCAGATCTGTACCAGCTTTTGAGCATTCAGAAGTTCTCTGCTTCTTCCTTCTAGGTCCCCAAATTTGTATTCATCATCAGTTCCCAGAAAGATCTAGTGAAAAGATTTTGTTCAGGTGGCTGCATGTCTTGCTGCAGAAAAAGTAGAGCAGAGCTACTGTGTGATGAAACCATGCTCCTTGCTGAAATATGTGATACAACCCGCATAAAAGCAGATCTGAAGCTTATAAAATCAACTCAGAGAGAAGGCATGAACAGGTTTTCCTCTGAATGCAGTTAGCCAGGGCAAAAGACTACAGAGTGCAAGGTTGGAATGGACTGCCTAATCAGGACTACCATGCTGTTATCTCCCCATACCCTGGGCAATTGGAAATAGGCACGAGTCTGGAGATAACATCCTGTGGGATCCAGTGTTGTATGATTGCTTTCCCTTCACACTATTGCATCTCCTGCTTTCCAAAGAGCAGGGGCTGCTCTTGGAGCCTGGTGTTTCAGTGGTCTCTGCCAGAGACAGAGGGTATTTTTAAGCAGTGTTGCACAGAGTATGTTACAGTCTGCTGTTCTGGGGAGTGTTGTAGCACATGTGAAATTACTGTGCTTTTTGAGCAGTCAGGAGAACACAGGAAAGATACTGAGAAGCCGGATGGAGACCATTTTCACGCAGCAGCAGTTGTAGATGAAGGAAGCAGTAGGCTAGGAGACAATATGAATCACAGCACATTCTGTTATTTATTTAGCTGCACTGGCTCAGTCTGGGTGCTTTTGCCCTTTCATTATTCAGAACAAAACACATTAGTGAGTCCACGTTATGCTCCTTTTGCTGTTGCTTCTTACTAGCTTGTTAATGATCCTCCTAGGTTTTAAGTGCCTACAAATGCAAGTTCTTGGATAACTTCAGTTCAGGGCAGCTGTCTGTGGCAGGGTGTCCTCATTTCTCCTGCAGAAGTCTTCCATGTCTTGTTCTCTTCCAGCCTTTCTTAAACTCCTCATTATAACTGAGGGGAAAAAAAAAAAACACTGGCACTATGTTGCCTTATGGATATTGCTCTTCCCTGAACGTGTTCCTATCTCTTTCCAGGGCAGCTTGTCTGCCTGGCAATTGACAGCTGCTCAGTGGCTCTACTGGTTTTTCTTCCTCTGTTTATATTATCCAAGCACTTTTGGCCTTGCTGCTTTTTTTCAGTCTGTTGCTGTGCTGGAGTTGTCTGAGATGTTTGGTTTTCTCCCCATTGCTTTGCTGCTGCTGTGGCTACAGTGGGATGAGCTGCTACTGCGCTGCTGGGAGAGGTCAGGTACACAGAGCCACAAACAAGCCACAGTGGCAGCCCAAAAGATGAGATGGTGGTGTTGGAATTGAGGTAAAAGAGAAGTCAGTGTCTGTTTGGTAAGAGGCTGTGTGGTACAAACTGACCCTCCCCTCTCTCAGGTTTCTTTTACCCAGAGATCCTGCCCTCCATCCTTTTCTTCTTCTTCCTCTCTTCCTCCTGTAGCTGGGATACACTTCAGTGTCAGTTTTCATTTACTCCTGTGCTTAAAGTTATGCAGATAGTGAGAGAAAAACAAGGTGTGATCAGCAAAGAGAGAGGGGATTTACGTGCCTTTTGAAGAAGGGGAATTTTTTGTATTCATGCTGAAGGGTTAAGGGAAATTACACTAACATCACCTACAACTTAAACATAGTACTTGCTGCCACAGTTTCAAATCAATGTGAACATAGTCAGCTAAAACACCATTCTGGTTTGGGAATTTCAGGGGGGTGTTGAGCCCCATGTCCTCAGCACGATGTATTTCTAAGTGTCAACACGTTCCTCCCAGTCAGAATGAGAACTAACAAAAATAGATGGGGGAAAAAGGGGACAACACATTTTTCTTGTGATAAAACCATGGCAGCATCTCTGGAGATGTGTGCCTGAGCAGTGGCACATACATATCCGTGCCTTAGTTGAACTGTGGAGGAATTCTGAGGGCAATGCAGGAGAATAAACCTTCTGCTGTAAGAAATCCTGAAAATGTCCATCAGCGATGCTGCGAGTATTCGCAGGCTGCTGGAAGCATTCCAGTATCAGAGTCTTTGTCTCCATCCATCACAAGCACTGCAATCTTTGTGCCCCCAGCTTCAAACAAGGGCTTCACGCTGTCCTTGCAATCTGCCTTTATGCAGCGGAGTGTGGAGGCTTCTAATTACGAGGCCGAGCTGCGCGGCGGGTGGGTTGGCGTGCTGTGCCCCACAGCCGCGTACCTGATTATCCATTGCTGAGGTCGTTAGAAGGGTTACTCCTGAGTTTAAGCCTGCTCCGCAAGACCCCTAATTATATGCTGCTCTGCAAGTTGCATTAAAAAGAAATTGTTGAAAAGACAAAGGACAGAATAACATTTCCTCCCTCGTCTTCCCCTCTCTCCCCCCTCTGCAACACACACAGACACACACTCCCCCACCTCTCCCTGCTGGGCCCAGAGCTACTTCTCACGCTTGAGTTGGTGCAAGCTCTGATAAAGCCATTGAAAGATGCAGCAGGGAGACAGAGTGCTCCCAGGGACAGGGGGAAGCAGAAGAGGAAGCCGAAGTAAAATGACCCCCTCCCAGGTAGATACAGCCAGGCGCTGCTTGCTGAAGGAGTTGTCCCACAGAGCAGAATTAGAGAAGAGATTAACCGTCCTTTATTGTTTTGTTTCACTTCCTAGGGAGCAATGTAATGTGGTTTCTTCCATCGTGAAAAATCTGCTTCAGCTGGAGCTCCGGGAAGCCTGAATCACTATAGATAACACATTCAAAGTGCAGTATCCCTTGCACATGCTGCCAGTTCTCATTTTAATCTCCCCAGACATCAAAAAAATTAAAATGTAAAATTCTAAGCTCTGCAGTTGAGTGACGTGAAGGCTGCAGTCGCTGCAGTGCAATTTCCAAATCTGGGACATGCATACATGTGTCCATCCCTGTCAGAGATAACGGGTTTATGTGTGCTTTCCTTGAGCCCATGAAGTGTACCACTAACAGAGATAGAGAATTGAATGGGTTCTTCATTGCCGCATGTCTGGACTACTAATGAAACTAAACCCAGGTTGATAACAGTAGCACTAAAAATTTCCAGCTCCTCTTGGTGCGATGGTAACGTTTTCAATTTACGGTGGGGATTATTATAGGGGTATGCCAAAGGTAACATTTGTTCAAGACTGCTGTTTCAAGGGGTGGGGGTTTTCTTGCTATTTGCATACACCTGAAAGCATGAGTGACACACCAGGATTTCACTGCACTACCTGCTGTACAAACATGGAGGGGGAAGAAAGGCTTCTGTGCAGCAGACTCAGGCTTTTCGCGATGCGGCTATGGGGCTTTTTCATTGCTTTTGTTGCTGGAGAGAAAGTCATATTGGAACAGGAATTTCAAAGCCAGAATGTCAAAGTTTGAGTCACTTCAGTACTGGAGAAGCCGCCAACTCTGTCATCTTACACTTTGTGTAATACGAGAGCTTTAAACCTTGCTCAGTATCTTGAGTATCTCAGTTGTAGTGCTCCAGTGCATGAGCCTTATTTCTTACCAGTTTACCTTCATTTTATTCTGGTGTCCAACACTGGATTTGCTGCCCACCCAAGGCATTAACAGCAGGGAAACTTCTTCTCCTCCTGTCTAATGTGATTTTTTTTCCCCTCCCATGTTTTCATGTGTTCAGTTTGCGTCTGTGTTCATTACAGTAGGAAGGTCCCTGCAGCAATCTTTGTTGGTTGGATGACTGAAGAGATGCAGCAATGTGGCCATGCTGGCAACACAGCATGTCATTCCTGTGCATTTCTGGTGCTTGCTTTCTTCAAAGCACAGAGTCGGGCACCGGGTAGGAGGTGGAACATACTTCTCTTGGTCACCTTGCACTCACACGTTGCTTCTTGAAGGCAAGCTTTGAAACCACCACTTTCCCTTTGTTTTGAGTTTTTAATATGGACTCTTAAGCCTCTTTGTGTATATAAAGTGAAATAATCCCAGACCTTGAACCTGATAATCCATTCTCTCTTGGTGTGATGTACCCCTTCACTTTCTCATGTCCTGCTCTTCACTGCTGCCTGTTGAAAGATGTCTTAGGTGTGGTTACTGTGGGGCATCATTCCTGGGTACCTACCGACAGCAGGTTGAAGGTGGCCCTTATCCCATTTGGAATTTTATGTGGCTTTTGTTTTGACAAGATGACACTATAGAGATATCAACGGTCTTGAAAGTACTCCAGAGAGCAAAATCTTTTTTTCAAATGGTATTTGGAGATCTTCCAGTCATGCCTCATATTTTCATGGCATCTGTGTCTAAGATAGTTCAAAATCTCTTTGATTTAGAAATGTCATATTGCTTGAGTTGGGGCTGTAATCCTGTCTTCAGGCAGGTGCAGGAGTGCTGGTGCCTGTTTAGTCAGTGGTAGTTCTCTCCTTGTCTTGCACGCTCTTCAGTTAGAGTCTCATGGTGGCTTTTCTCTCTTTGTTCTACCATAATCTCCCTGCTTTAAGAGGTGCAAAACCCAGTCACAGGTTTTGCATGTATCCTTCGTTGATTTCTTCAACCCCAAAGTCCCCAGCGTCTGCAAGTTGAGTCATTTTCTGCTGGCACAGATTTGTGCAAGGGGCATTAAGCAGAGATGGCAGCTGTGTAGTCTTGAGGCTTCGGCCATGGGGTGTTGAACAGTCCGCAGGGTGACTGTCCTGCTCATTTTGTCAGTTTGGAAACAAAAGAACTTGCAATCTAGTAGTAGTGAAGGTAAAAGTGAATTTCATTACTGTGCTTGTCAAACCCCTGGACACATGCAAGACAATGGAATGGGCATCATGCTCAGTCAGCTCACGTAGCACACGTTTGACACCATAACCCATTTCATTGAGCACATAAACACAGGACATGAGTGACTGATGCTGTTGAAAGACAGCACTGGTAACTTCTGTCTGGACATCTGCCAAGGAGTGGTAGAAGGGACATGATGCTAACATCTTGCTTGAGCCACAGCACCTTGAATGTGATAATTTTCCCTGTCTCAGAATCAAAACTGTCTACATTCTTACCTCTCATCTCAGAAATCCGGCTCTCTGGTTTGGAGGCTAACTAGATACCAACCCAAACAAACCAATGTGGCTCTCAAACCTCTAGACTGGGAAAGGATGGCTTAGTATTTATTGTATTTTTACTATACATGTCTTTCTGTTGTGTGTTGGAGATAGTTTTTAGGTTTTTAAACAAATAAGCACTGGCTGAGATCAGGTACACACTTGGTGTTAATGGAGGTGAATCAAGAATACTTTGGTGGAGCTGTATTTATCAACTTCTTTACTGTTGTAAAGATGAGGTCTCATGGCTGTAACCCATGTATAGCTGACATAACTACCGGGAGCAATGCAAAAAAAGTGTGCTTGTATTTATGTAAGGCAGTGATAAAATGTACCCGGGAAAAGGTGTGTGCTGAGTCCATGCAAGCCCTGCTCCTGCAGTTGGTGTTGGTACACAGTGACCTCACACAGCAGAAGGATGTACAGCCGTGCGTCATGAACACAGTTCACCTCTGGACTGCTTCATTTCAGCGCAAATTAACTTAATACTTTAGAATGGCTACTGCAGATTTATGTTATTATGTGTTCATGGCAATGCTCTACATCACTTCAGTTCCTGGTGTGGTGAAGTGTATTGAAACAACCTGCTCTGGGAGGACCTGGATTGCTCAGGAAGAAAAGGATACAGGCAAGACAAAGCACACTGGTGATTGTCTGAGTTTAAGTGGAGGCTCTTAGCTGCAGCTTCCTGAGCACTGTGAATTTCGCTATTTGAAAAAGGCAAATCTCTTCCACTCTTCTAAAGCTAAAGAAAATGTCTGTTTTTTGCTTGTGTTTATATTTGAAATAAGGTGGAAGAAAGTGACTGCTTTATTTAGTTCAGGCCCGGTGCCTTATGGAATGAGAAAGTGTGAAGTCCCAGGGTCAGTGGTCATGACTCAGAGTTGAAAGGTTATGGGGTGAAAAACGAGGGAGAATAATGGGGCTTGCTATTTGTGCCTCCTGGGTAGCTGAGCTTTCTGGCTGTCCAGCTTCCACAGGCTTAGGTACATGGCTAGACCTGCGTATGGAAGGTTTCCTTTTCTAACGTGTCATCCAGTTGCTTCTCCAGTCTATCCCTTCCACTCTTTAGGATTGATGCTAGGCAGGTACATTACAGAAATACTGTCAGTGGCCACTGCTGGACACTTTGTCTTCACCAGCACATGTGCTGTGGCTCTCCCCAGTGGAGCTGGACCAGCAGAAAGCTTGGTTCAACAGTGATTTACTGCCAAACACAATTGTCTGTCACCAGCGTGCTACAAGAACCCCCTCTGAATGGAGCAGTATTAAATCTGAACCTTGCAAAGATGTTTGAAAACCAGCAGCACGGGTGGCTGGAAGATTAACTCTGCACGAGGACACATTGGAGAGCAGAGAGCCACAATAGCAGCTTCGGTGCCAGCTTTGTCCCAGCTGCCAGAAGGGACTTTGTCAGGGGAGTCTTTTACTATAGTGCTGGTCCCCCAGCTGCTGGAACAATTGCTTGAGACCACTGGCAGTCAGCATGATTAAAACAGCCTTCAGGCTGCTTTATTTTACATGGGCAGTTATCCAGGTCCAAGCTTTGGCTCAGCCTGGAAAGATGTAGAAGGAAGTTGGCCATATTGTACCCTTCTGCACGACATTGCTCCTTCGTCTGCATTTAAGGATCAGTCCTGGCTTTGTGACTGAGCTGCAGTCACCCCAGGTTGTAGTCCATTAAATTCTCCCAGTACCTCTGGGTATTGATTGATGTGACAAGACAGATCATTCTTTTTCTTTCTACATAAAGGAGACATTTAATTGAATTAATTATCTAATTTATTGCCTGCCAAACGGGGGCTTTAGCTGGATAAATTAATAATACAAACCAAGAGCACCTTTAAAACCTTAACCCTTTTCTCTTAAACCACGTTGCAGCTGTTAGATCACATCTACAAACCATAAGTAGTGTGCCTGCTGAGAAGGGAGTTAATAATTTTGTGTCAGGATGGAACTGCAGGAGCCAAATAAGGCTGCTTGCTCCTTTTTTGGTGTCTTCCATAGGCCAGGTAAAGCCTTCCCTATGCCTTTGTATGTTTTAAAAGGGGAACTAGGAGGGAATGTTTACTAAAATGGATTTTTGCCCTATTGGGAATGCTCCTCTCTCGCTTTCCTCTGTTTTGTTTTTTTTTTTTTTATATGAGTATGTAAATGTATGTAAATGTATACAGGGGTTTGGATTTACCCTCTTCTTCTCCCCCTCCCATGTATAATATATGTGTTAAACACGTAATCATTAATCAACTTTGTGGGGAGTGGAGACAAGAAGGGCTCTTTGATGATAGATGTATACTTGTGACTGTGCTTGTATGTGTGTCTATTAGGCAGAACGGTGCTATCAAAAGAAACTCCAGGTCCCCAAGGATAAGAAACAGCATAGGGAACAAATGAAGAGGAAAAAAAAAACCAACCCCTCTTACTGTAAAACCCTCTGTCTTCTGCCATCTGTCTCCTTTTTTGGAGTGGAATAAATTGGGGAGAGATCTTTGAATGAGGTGCTTATTTATAATGCACAGAAACGTTAATGTAGAGCAGAAGCAAAGTTCTGGTTAACATTACCTCTGATGGCTGAGAGTGTTAGAGGCAGGATGACATTATTTCTTTTGTCTGTACATGCTGGAAGTGATTTAGAGCAAATAAAAAGCCTTCAGGTTATAGTGCGCAAGCACAACTGTTTCTTAGGCTTTAATATCATGTTTGATGTTGTGGAAGGCACAAATTAAAGGTGGTCATTGCCCTGAAGTGTTCACAATAAAGACAACAAAAATCACAGTGGTTTTTTGTGAGTACCCAGTTCAGAACCAGCTTCAGGCTGCTCTGTGTCTCTGGAGGAGGACTTGGGGCACTGGAATTACTTATCTGGAGATGAAGGTGGAGGTGTAGGGATTGACTTCCTTGCATTTCTCTTCCCATGAGATACAGAAATAAGTCTTGGGACCTGAAAGCTTGGATTAAATGTAGAAAAAACAGCATCTCCTTGATTGTGCTAAAGAGGAGCTTAGTCAGTATTGTAGAGATGTGCATATGGTCTTGTACAAGATTGTGTTGTCCAAAATGATAAAGTTTGAATAGACATGTTGGGAGGGGGAATAGATTAAAACTACAAATTATTTAGGTGCCTGACTTTTCACTGCTTTTAGCTTGTATATTTGCAAATGCCTACTTTGAGAATATCTAGCAAAATATGTATTTGAAATGATCTTAAAAAGTAGCTTTGGCTCACTGGGTATAGAACTGCTGCACCTTTTGCTTTGTGTTTTTCCAGAGCTAGGCAGGAGACACCGAGGTCTGATTGGAACCACCAAAGTGCATAGGAAACAGCAGTCCTGGCTCCATCAGCCATCTGCTCCAAGTCCTGCAATCAGTCACCAGACAGGGGAGCAGGGAAGGGAGTTGGGAGTGTGTTAGTGGGGAGCAGCAGCAGTGAGACTGGGAAGCAAACAGGAAAGAAAACCTCCCATTTCCTGCAGCATACCCAATGCAGAAGAGCAGAGGGATTGGCTGCAGCATGCCAGATGTGTCAAGGTGTGTCTGGTATTGTTTTAGGAAAGTTAAAAAAGCAGTGGTAAAATCCGAGGATGAGGATTCCCAGCAGAGTATATACATTTGCTTTGGACTAATCCAGGCTATCTTTACGATACAATAGCACCTTTATTCACTGTGGCCATTTCTGTTTATTTTCTGTTTCTTTCCTGCTCTCATTTGCCAAAGTCAGCACTTCCAGATTGTTTTCAGATAAGCTGAAAGCCACAGAAATCCAGAGCCTCATCAGAATTTCCTAAACTGTTGACTTACTCAAGTCTACATTTTTAGTTTTGGAGGCCTTTCCATCACTTCAGTTTTTGCAGAAGAAATAAACAAGGTGTGGGTTTAGGAAAGTGCTTCAGCTACAATGAGATTAAGCACATACGTGGAGCTGAGTGCTTGATCAAGTGCTTTTCTGAATGCGCTTTGTAGAAAATTGATGTCCCTTCTACTGCACTTGCTAAGCTAATCTGAACATTCTGGGGTCTGATCAGAGCCTTTTGTGCATTTTCAAGACAGTGTCTCTAGAGGATCATTGCACGCATCCCTCTGCAGTGAGTACAAGGAGATTGTCACCAGGAAGGTGTTAGTAACTGTGTATTAACATGCAGGATTATTCTGCCTCTTTTTTCACTGTAGGCTTTTCATCTCCTTACTAAGCAGGCACAGATTCACAGCGGTTTCTTACAACACTACATTTGTGCCTCCAGTTCAGGAAACAAGCTCCAGTGAAAGGCACTGTTAGTTGTTGTATGACTTTTGAAGGGAGGCAGGGACAGGGCACTGGTGGCTTCAGCCCTAGACACTGAGAGGCCAAGACGAGATGAGCGAGGACCATACCAGGGAGCTCAGCACTTAGCTCCTGAAGGCGCAGTTGTCTGGTGGAGTAAAGACCTGACAGCTCAGTTGAGTTGTTTCTCTCTTGGCAAATGAGCACATAGTTGGCCAAAGAGAGGTCAAGTACAGCTTGCTCACCTCTTCCTTCCAAAAGCATCTCTTGTGCAAAGCTGGTGGTTGAGCACACACACCAGTCATGTTCCCTCTCCTCCAACTGGGCCAGCTTGCTTCTGCCCAGAACCAACCTGGCTCTTCACAGACCCTGTGTGTGAGTGTCCTGGAAAGTCTCCAGTTGGTGTCTGAACATGGCAAGTATTAGCTGATGACTCAAGAGCAGCCCTCTTAGACATCACCATGAAGGGAGAAGAGCAGAGCCAGGTCAGTGGTGCTCTGCTTATTCACAGGTCCATGAGCAAACACAGGAGAAGATGATTTCAGAACCCAAAACCCTTGGCAACATCTACCACTCACCACAGGCAAATGAAACTTCACAGATGAAATCATATCAGCATATATGGAAAATAAACGTAGTTAGTGCCATGTAATTAAGCCTTATCATAACAACTGCTGTTAGATGGACTGTCCTGATAAAGTACACCACCTTCTCAGTATGCATATAGAGTTCAATCTTCTGTCCTTCTTGAGATTTACCAGGCTCCAAATCTGGTAACTTTTAGCACGCAGAACCATGTTTTTGTTGAAAATAGTTAGTTACTGATACAAGCCAGTAACTGGGAGAAGTTTCTTATGGTTTGCGCATGAGGGGAATGGCCTGGTTTGTGGTCAGCAGTTGGCATGGTATATATTTGACTGCTTTAATGGTGTTTTTTTGCAACTCCACCCCAGATAGTTGCTGTTGTACAAAAGAAACACACTTGGAAGAGCTGCATGGGTGTAGCTGATTGCATTTTCACCCTATTAGCTTCAGCTGGCTTGTAGAGTTCCTGTACCCAGAACACTGAGAACACATAGCTTTTTCAGATAAAATTAGCTGTTCCCTATGTCAGATCAGTTCATGCCTGTACAGATGGTTTCTCAACTGGATTAGCCAATAACATCATTGGCAGAGGCTCTGAATGATGGGGTTTGTTCATTTGCATTTGGGGAATTTTTTGTTTTGTCTCTCTGATTTATTCATAAAGGAAAAATTGCAAAGAAGAGAGCCAAAGGAAAGTCAAGAGGCATTGTACGAGAAGGAAAAGATTATAGCAGGGAGGCATAATGTATGGAAGTGAAAGACCATTCCTGTCTATTGGGGATTTTCTCAGGAATGTGAATGTACATGTCTACCAGAAGAATGGGAAAAGAAGGGCTGACACTTTGTGGGGTTCAGACAAAAGAATATAGATCCTTTTTTCATTCACATCAGGTGGTCCATGGAAATTAAATTGCCCTGTCAGTGCAGGGGGTTGTTCCTGTCCAGAATGGATCACAGCATGGTGGTGACTGTAAAGAGGTTTTCTATTCCACTACCTTGCTCCACGGGGCATGTATTTGAAGAGCATAATTAGGATATGCATCTGGAAAAAAACACCGCCAGGCACAGATACAGTATACTGTTCTATACTAGAACCCAAGTGTATTGTAGTCTAGTGTGGATGATAGAAAGGGAACTGAGGCAAGCAGCATCAAAACTTACTTCTCGTGAAATATGTCTCTTTTTCTTTGCGTGCTTTGGCTCATTCATATATAAACCTCCTTCTGTAAGGAAGTTAGGCTATTTAAATGCCATGAAAGAAGACTGATTTAAGAGGAAACTTGAAAAAGAGAGTGAAGACCTGGCTGATGAGGGCAGGAAAGATGTCTGTGCTTTGGACAGAGGACACAGAGAAGCTTGGCAAACCCTTGGCCTGGGTTTTATAGTGTGAGTTGCCGGTGCCGCACACAGCTGATGTCTCCAAGAGCTGGGAGGTGGTGAAGGAAGTTTGTTGTTGGCTGAGGTAGTCTTAGACTGGGGAGGGCGGTGAGATGCAGGAACTGAGAGTCTTTTAGGTTTTTTGGAGACAGGGATGAGAAGATTGTTTGTGAAAGCAACTGGAATGGGGCATGGAAAAATCCAGGAAGGCTGTTTTACCCATGAGGTGAAACTCTCTCTTTGGTTTGGACTGTAGCCAGCGGCACAGAGTAACAGAAACGATGGAATTCGTGCATCTGCTGCTTGGCCGGTCCTTGCTGGAGACTGTTAGGGCAAATGGAGCTGCCTGTTCTGGAACCATTTTAGCTAGGATCAGCTCCCAGAAGACGGGTGTTAATAACTCATGTCTCACCAGCCCTCTCCTCCTTCACTCCACTCCCTAAAAACTGGGCTGAGAGACTGTGCAGGAATTTGGGCTCTCCCGGGTAGGCCAGCAGCAAGGCGACGGGCTCTTGCTGAGGTAATCTGCTAAAGCCATTCCCATGTTGCAAAGTAGCCACTATTCAAAGCACAGTCATGTTTGAACACTGGACTGACTTTTCTGTCCATTTTAATGCTTTAAACAGCGCTGTGCCTTCGCAGTTATTTGGATAAGCATTTGTCAGGCATTTGAAAAAGCCTTCTGTTTTCCAGAAAAGAGGAGGAAAGAGACCGGAAGGAACTATATGGGGCAGAGTACGGGCAAGTGATAGGGGAGCAGCCAAAAAGAGGGGTTTGGCTGAGCCTTGTGTGTGGCTGTGGGCAGACACGGTGCTGCACATAGACTTGCTATGGCTCCCCCACACCTGGTATTAAATCAGAAGAAAGCCTTCCACCTTCTGTTGCTGGGAGTTATGCTCTTTAGAGCCGAGTTCGACAGTTGTTATTGCAATTTTGTGGTGCTCTTTTGATTTACAGCTGGTTTTACGACCATTGAGGCAGCCACAAATCGAGGAAATCTCATAAAACAGAGAGTAAACGTCTCCTTCACAACCCAGGCAGAGTTTTGGCATCCGTGCTTATTCCATAGAGCAGGATGTGTAAACAATATTGTGTCCCCTGAGTGGCTGATATCAGTACAGTTAAGTGGTAACAGCTTGAAAAATGCATTTCTCGTATATTAGCGGTAAAACTCAAAATGGGCCCCTAGGCTAAAGTAAATTGGTGACATTTTGCAGCAGAAAGAGTACAAAAAAAAATGAGGGCAAGGATTGAAAATGCGAAGCCCCAGCTTTGAAAGCAGTGGGACTGGAGCCAGAGTTGGATTTATCTGCATTATTGCAGTATGGAAATAAATGGATCCACCACACTTGTTGCAGAGCATATCTAATTGGAGAAGACGGATTACATGTTAGCTGCAAATGGTGGACTGCCCCCTTCACCGCCTTCTTACACAGAAGATGAGGTCAGTTAATGCCATATTTAATCAAAGTATAATGATGAGAGCTTCTTTCTTGACTTACTGGATATCATAGGAGAAATGCCTGGTGCCTCTTCCCTGTAAAGAGTGGGTGAGTGCACTGCACTGTCCTTGAATGCGTGAGGGGTAGGAAGCCAAATGCTTTGCAGATGTGAACCATAGTCTTCCATAGTTTTTTCCCTTACAGCCTCCATTTGTAGGAAAATCTCTGTGCTGTCCTGGTTCCTTCTGTTTAGGTATTCCTAATCCCATCTGTTGGGTCTTCAGCTACTGCACCCTGCAGTGTGGGGGTGTCCACATGCAGGAACAGAGCTGTGAGGAGCAGCTGGTCCAACAGGAGCATATTTTCCCTTCAACGTAGAAACACAAGATGTGAGAGGGAGAAGGGTTGATGGGCAGACTTGAATAATGAAGTTAAAAGAGTAGATCTGATAAACACTGGAGAGACAGCTTCTAGAATTTCACCACGTTTTGGGATTACCACATTGGTATTGTTTACCCAGTGAATATTTGATGTTTCCTTCATGTGTAGAGTTGCTCTTATCTGATTGAGGTGATGGGTGGTATCATCACCTTGTAGCTGCTTTGTTTGATTACCCATGGGTCTGCTGGCATGGTAGCCAGCCCAGCTCAGGTTAATCTGGTGTCTGCCCATGGAGCAAAGCTATGAGAAAACCTGCAGCTGCCTACTGTGCATAGCCTGGCAGGGAGTTCCCTAATAAAAAAGCTGAGCTTCCTTTCCTAGACTAATACTCAGAGTCTACTTGCCCATTTCTAATTAATCTAATGGATATTATTAAAACTTGGGCATCTGCAAGAGTTCACAGACCAGTGATCCAGGTGGTTCACGAAATAGTTTTCTCATAGGGTCAAGCGAGGAGAAGGCAGATGATTCATTCTTGTTTGATTTTGCTTTCCGGTACTGTCTGAAAGAGCTAGCCTGAAGGTGTTCAGTAAGGTTGTGGCAGTCCTCCTCTGAATTTCTGCAGTTTCCATGGGGACATCGGGAATGGACATTGCCCAACATCATGCACAAGCCCAGTGCTGCTGGTGGTAAAGCTGCAGTGAATGAGGTTTTAATCCAGAGGTTATTTGTTGGGTTGTTTACTGTGATAACAGAAGGGACTGGGCAGGAGATGGTTGTGGTGATTGTTCATGAGTGTCTTCATGTTGGTAATGTTTTCCTACAAGCTCAACCTTCTGGAGCCATATTGCTGCATGAGAATCTCAGCTGACATATATACTACACTTCAAAGGATAGATCTAGCTGTGTTTTTATTGCAAGGATTATACTTGAAAACTTAAAAGATACAAAAGAATGTTGACACGTGCAAACAGATGCCCATCTGTTTTCCTTTAAAGATATTATTAAGTTTTAAACCTCTTCAGTATGGGACCCTTGGTCTGTTTAACTACCTCTCATTGTCCTGGCACAAGCACAAGGCTGGAGGGCTGCAGTGGGTACTAGCACTGAAGTAAAGGAAGAGCAGTGCCTGAACCACAGTGCACTAGCATAGGCAAATCTCCTAAACCTCTATGCCATTACAGTGGATAAAGTGCTCGGAGGGGGCAGGGCCAGCGCTGCTCCAGAACGATTCACGCAACTGTAATACACATCTTGTAATAAGAATCTCTTCTGTGCGTAGTTCTGGTGGGATTGGAAATTTCCCAGCAAACCTCTTAGCAGGGCTGTGAATTAAAAGGAGGAGATACTTCTGAGGTGGTGAAGGCAGCCTGAGCCACATGATCTCTGCAGTTACAGTGGGAGCTGCTCCTGAGTGCTGAGGCTCTCACTCAGGAGCATCCTTACACTGGGTATCAGATGCTGGTGGACCAGCAGACCCATCTAAGCGCTCTTGGTCTCTTGGGATTTGCTTTCATATTCATTATGAATGTTCACCCAGCATGCTGCTGCTTTGGGTGAAGCCAGGGAAGCGTTTTGTGTCCAGAGTTGTTTTCTGCATGAAAGGGGAACCCGCTTCAGAAGCCCCATCCTCCTCCCGGATTGCACAGCTGTGAAAGGAGTGGACCTGGGAAAGAACGGTGCTTTTGTGCAGCACAGTTATGTGTTTAACATAATAAATGTTTATTGTCCTCTGGAGCAAAGGAGCAATAGGCTAAATTATAGCCCAGGGAGGGAAAGCTAGAATCATGAGGAATAGGCTGTTAATTATCTTTTTTTTTAGCTGTCATAATGTACTGGCGTTTGCCTGCAGCTCACCCCCTCCCACCGCTCCATTACCTCCACCACCACTATCTCTAAAATATCTGCTTCCCGTAGCACTGGGCCCTCCTCCTCTCTGGCCTCCTGCTCTTTCATTTGTAAGGCATCTCCGGCCTCCGGAGAGATTTGTGACTTCTCTCCCAGCAGCCGCTCACGGTGATAAAGGCCCTCAGACTGCCTCTCTCTGATTAATCAGCCCTCGTGCAGCCTCGATAGGGTGTTAATTTGTAAACTCAGTGGACAGGCAGCCGTGATAAGCCTCCGCAGCTGCTGTGTGTCTGCCGGGGGGATGGGCAGATAAGGCTTCAGCCCTGGGATGCAGCCAAGAAATATTTTGGAGCAGTGAATTAGAAACAACAACAACAAAAGAGCCTTCTGCAGAGGCACTCCTTTGAGGTTGCTGCGGGTAATACTTCAAGTTTCCGTAGCTCCCGACAAGAGCTGCCTTCCTGATAAGCTCCCTGACCACCCACCCCAGGGAAGGGCCACACCAGGATCCCATCCCTAACTGGGAGCTTGTGTCAGAGTGATGTCTCTGTGTCATACTTCGTGGTCCAGGTTAGGAGGACAGTGCAATCTTCTCTGCATCTCATGTATCTATTACAGTTAGCCTGATCCTCTGCAGGGAACTGGACACTGGTCTGTCAGAGGGCTATCTGGCAGGACACGTCAACTGCAAAAAAGGGATGGACACAGAGGGCATCCAGAGCATCATCAGTGTCAAATCATTTTTGAGTGTCCCCAAACCTCTGTGATGTGTTTACATGAAGGTCCACTGCATCTCCACCATATGGAGATGATAGTATTTCCCCTGAAGAGCAGACCAGCCTGAGTGATCTGAGGCCATGGAGTATTGCAGTGTCCTGGGAAGTAGCAGAGCATGGTGTTAAGCTCTGAAGCAGGCAGATAGGAGCAGGCTGCAGTGGTGGCAGACGTATATTGTTCTTGCCTGTTCAAAGTGGTTATGTCAGTGTTTCTGGAGTGCTCATGCAATTTTCACTTTTTTATTTAACCAGTTGTGTTGTCATCAAAAATTGAAAGGAGGACATATTTCACCGAATCTGTATCAGCCCTTTGGCTCAGCTTAGTCCTAATGATTCTGCCATTGTTGGCCTTCTTAATTGTTCTCATATTATCTGACAACATGCAACAGATCCTTCCCTCTCTGCCAATGCAGGTTGTTATTCAGTGCGGTTTTGAACTGCAGCAATTCTCAGACAGACAGTGACCTTTTTATGAAATCAGATGTCTTGCAAAAGCCCTCTTGGTGTCTGAACTGTGATTTGTAGCCATTTGTGTTGGAGAAGGCTGCAGGTGGGATTTGGGTGACACATAATTGGTTAAAAGATAAAATAAAATGAAGGCTGCCCTGCTGGTACTGCGATGGCAGGAGCTACAGGCATGAATTGCTTGGCAGTGTAGAGCCTGGCCCTCCTCCTCCCACCCTCCTCCGTTGGTTGCCAAGTCCTGTCTGGCAGGCCATTACAATGATAAATGCAGGTAGCTGGCAAAGACCAGAGCTGAGAGTTTGTTCTAGCGTGCCAGGCCCTGCTTGGCATTCCCAGTTGGTGCCAGCATTTGCACTCTTACTCAGTTTGACGGAAACCAGGACATGAAGTGTGAATTTATGTCCGCATCCTTCCAGGAGAGAGTTGGGATAATGAAATGCCAAGGCAGCCCTGGGAGCAGCAGAGTAATTTGGTAGGTACCAAACAACAGTCTGCCACCTGTCATTTGCAGTACAGTCCCTGCTCTCCCCCATCACTCTTCTTACAATGCAGCCTTTGAATTATAAGAAGTTTTAGGCAGTTCTGCAAAGAACACTCACCATTCCGTTTGGTTTAGTGCAAATAAAACGCTGTATCCCAGCCAAATAGATGGTCTGGCTAGATAGCTTCAAGCTCTAACGACAGTAATACAAACTGCTATTGTAGTGTGTAACACAGTGGTCCCTACCTTTACTACTCATAGTCAGGTTTTTATCTATGTTTGTAGAAAAAGCTCGATCAGGAATCAAATCTGTGGTTGCCCAAGTCAATGCCTGGGTAATGGAATAATTTTAACTGTGGAAGTCCAGACTGACAAGCCTGTCTGTTCAGGGTTGGGATCAGCTCTTAGGAAAAAGCATGAGACCTCTGATGTTTGAGATGCTTAACAGCAGGTTGCACAAAGCCCTTTTATAAGTATATTGTGGAGAACTGCTTTTCACTGGCTGGGCCATCCATCAGCTCCACTTAGCATGGACATGCTGCAGCTTCTGACTTATGATGAGAGATGCAGCCTAATCCAGTGACACAGGGAGAGGACTGTCCTCTGGATGCCATTCATAGACCAGACAGCCCAGAACCTGTGCTGATAGTGATGTCCCTGAAAGCAGAAATAAAAACATTAGTGTGAGAAGAAGAACAGGAACATCTTCACATTATGCTTTTCCTTTTTTTCCTGCTAACTGTAACTGGCTCTTGCTTGGTGGGAATAAGCCAGGACGTGGAGCACGCAAACATGTCGTAAAGAGAAAATCAGTGCTGGTTGGCATGGAAAATAGCCAGGAGTGTAAAATCAGGGTAGGATTTGGTAGCAGTTTAGGAGCTGAGGTTTGAGGGAGGAGGATTCTGAGATAACGACACAGTGCACCTTAATGTAAATTAGGACACACAGGCACAATACTATTAAGCAAGTGTTTTGGCTGGGTTTAATAGGGGACAGCTTGAAATTTTCAGTGTCTTTGCAAGCAGCTGAAGGACCTATTGCAGCTTTCTGACCAGCCTTGGTGAGGCCCAGGAACTCCCCAGCTTCCTCCCTTCTCCTTCACTGAGTTTTTTTTCAGTGCATGTATTTATTTATTTCTTGGAGCTGAGCTGGGAAGGAGAAGGAGTTTGATCTTCTCCTTTGGGAGACAGCAACTGCTCAGAGGAAGATGAATCATAAAGCATGGCTAATGGAGGGGATAGGAAGGGGAGAACTCTGGGCTATAGCCATTCTCCAGGGGCTGAAGGGATGGTTTTTGGAGAGAGGGAAGAGGAGTTAGCAAGGCTGTGCCCCAAGGCTCTGATAGCAGACATGCTGTAGGTCAGGCATCCTGCTGCTTTCGGAGTGTTAGGTCAGCCTTCACCATGGTGAGAGGCACGTCTGTGCAATAAGTCAACAGACCACAGCAGTGTATGTTTAAGAATTACATTCTATTTATAGAATATAAATGTCTTTAAAAAATAAAAATAAATTCTATTCTTAATAGATTAAACTAATTTGATCTATCCCAAAATGGTTGTAAAACAGTAAGGAGCATGTTCTGGATTCAAAATGGTGTTATTTTAAGCTCATCAGTGTGTTGCCAGAAGAGAAGGTCTAAAGCAAAACCATAACATCAAACTTGAAGAGAAGCAATGGGCTTGGCTCCTCATTGTCCTGTGCTGAATCAAACTTGTCTACACAGCATTCCCTTTGGTGCCTTCCAGTCATCATCCAGTTTGCCTTGTTTTCCATTTGCTGGCATGTAAAGTCAGAGTAACTCGGTGGTGAACTGGGACCAGCAGTCTCTGCTTCTAGGCTCTCTATGGCCCAATTTAATTCTCTGTTCCCAGACTTGTGCTAGCTTCTCAAAGGGACTGTTGCAGAAAATAGTCCTGGTTATATAAGCTGAGAGATAGAAGTGTTCTTGGAAGAAAAAGTGACGCAGAGAGGGGCTCATGGTGAAAGGCCCTTTCCAGGACTACAGCAGTACTGAATATATGTATGCTAAATGCATGTGAGGTGGGAACTCAGACAAGTATGTTGCTGGGTGAAAGTACAGTCCAAAAAGCTTTTTGCTTCTGTGGGCCTTCTGTAGACTGAGCTTTCATGCAAGGTAAGGAGGAGCCATCGGTACCTCCCATAGAGGGCCTTGAATTAAAATTGAACTAGAAGTATCTTGATCATTTAAGGCATTGCCATTTCAATAAGCAGTTGTCTGTTCAGAGTGTTTCACTGTGATACGTTATAGTGTAGCTAAAGGCACAACTGAAGTATTAGAATTGTTGCTAGAAAGCTGGACATCTGCCTGGAGTTCATTCTTGCTTAGGGAATATTGTTTATTATTAGCTCTTATTTGACATCAACAGCCAGAATTGCATAAGTGATCTAGACCATCAGCTGGAACCAGACATTTCAGAACAACCTGGTCACCATTCAGATGTCTGAATGGATTTTTGGAAGTGTTCCATACCTGGAAGCCTTCATCAGGTTTGTGCCCCACAAGCAGCTGCTGAGTGCTCTTGAAAGCTCAGTATGTAAATTCTGGGTGAAGGTAATCGCAATAAGCAGTATGGATCTGTAGAAGTCCAGTGTGCATCCTGCTTCCCTCTTGATTAATCCTTTACACAGATGGGTTGTGCTCTTTCCCAGCCAGCTGTGTACCACAGTGCTGGATTCTCCAAGAAGATAGTCTGTGTACTTCTTACTCCATCTGTTTTTCCAGTGGTGGTGCATGAGGTGACCAACCTGCAGGTCTAACTTTTCTTTTGTTGTCTTAATTGAGCTGTGATTTCCCTCCAGAAATAATCCTGGCTTTGGAAAGACCATAGGTTCACTTGAAGCACCCCCTCACAATGCAGGCAGTGTTACCGTGGGTTGCTTCTGTATGCTGGAATGTGTTGAATACTTCCTTGGTCTTAATGGAAATTTTAGTTTGTTTTTTGTATGTGCGTGTGTTTGATTTCTAGGCTTCTCTTGCACCGTTCCATGCGTATCAATTTTCATTTCCTATAGAAGAATCACAACCCAAACAATACCTTCCTGTTTTAGTTATTGTTCTCATATTACTGAAGGGGTCTGTTATGAATGACTTAGAGAATCAACTGGAAACTAGTAAAGCAGTCCTGACATGCAGTGAATTTCTCCACTAGAGAAGCAATGAAGTGGCATGAGAGTGGTAGGTAAAAGCAGGGAAAATGGAACAAAGGGATGAATGAGAATTCATGGGAAATTTTCAGGTAACATCCATGCTTTATGCTGAAGGTTTCTCTAAGTCTCTCTGACACTTTAGTTAGAAAATCTGCTGGAGAAGGGTTTTCTTGTGAGCATTTGAGTGCTTCCTAAGTCCAGTAACAGTGTGAAAACTGGCTCTCTTGAGACTGGCTCTTGGCTGTCCGGAAGATAGGCAGCTATCCAGAAATCAAATTCAGACCGTAACTTACTGCCTGCTTTTCCTCCTGCCTGCCATGCTGGACTCAGATTTGGAGGGAATGCTCAGCTTCTGCCCTGTACAAAGCATATGTACCAGTTTCCTAGCACCATGTACCTTTGCTCCTTGTGAACCAGAACTGCAGCCTTATTAGCAGTTTTCCAGTGTCTTGAAGTATCAGGCTTAGATCTGGCATTCGGTGCTCCAGGAGACTGCATGGAGATCTGCAGAGCCTCTGTGGTTGGTGATAAGGGACAGTTTTATTCCCTGTTAGCCGTTCTGTAGGCTACAGGAGAGAAAGAAACAAAAGTAATTACTGTGAGGCCTGACATAGTTTATAATGCTGTCTCTGCCAGATGATGTTGCTCTGTTATATATAATCATTAAATTATTAATCTGCAAGAGCTCTTACACCTTTCAGCTGCCTTGGCTTAGTGGGAACCAGGATGAATGAGTCATGGACTTCATTATACCTCAGCATTCCCCTTCGGAAGAGAGGGTGTGCTACATCCTTTGTGGTTACCACCTTGTATTTTGAGGAAAAAACTGCCTTTACTAAGCTTTTAGTGATGAAAATTGAGTCAGTGTTTGTGATCAAGGAGAGGAGGGATGAGGGACTGGAGCACCCACAACTCCTGATCTGCACAAAGGGTTGAAGTGTGTTTTCTCTGCAGTGTATTCAGCCTGGTTTCAAACCATTGCAGAACTGGGTGGAGACATTTTGCCTTTTAGATCTGGTATAGAAAGGAAATAAAATCAAAATGGGACAGAGAATTGCTCACTTTGTTGAATAAAGCACAAATGGGGACCTGCAAGACTTGGTGCAGATCTTAGTGTGTCAACAGCGTGCTGGGTCTTAAAAGTTTCAGTAGCATGAATCTGCCTCAGAAACTGCTGCTCTCTGAAATCATTTGTGTGTTTCACTTTGGGGACAGATGTTAGATATGTTTAAAATGCAAAGGTCGTTATTGGGGGTGGGACTTTGCAAGCAGCAGCTTTATGAACACAGGCCTGCCTTGGGCTCTGCGGTGGTGCTCCATGGGGAGGGAGATGAGCAGCAATAGTACAAGGAAGGCTGGAGATGGCTTTTGTCCAAGCTTCATGCTGGGGATTCCTCCCTGCCTTATGCAGAGACAAAAAGGAATTGGGGGGGCAGTGAAAGACTTAAGGGGTGCATGGAGCTGCTCCTGCTGCCCTCATCCCTGAGGTGGTCCTTCAAATGGGAACAGGCAGGAGGCAGTGAGAGGGAGGGGAAAGGGAAATTCCTCATTTCATTTTGTAATCAAAAGTGTGATTTCCTGGGATGGCTTGACCTCATCACATAAAGGACTCTAAACACTTGGGTTTGCTCACAAGGGAAGATTCCTTTTTTTTTTTTTTTTTAATCCCTTCTTAAACATATGCAAATGATTTGCTTGAAACAGCAGAAAAGTTTGGAGGGGACTTGTTTTAGCAGATGTGTTGGTTTGCTGGATTTTTGCACTCATTAGTGGGCTCCCTCAGACACATAGGTTTTATTGTACGCTTCCTTTAAAGGGTGGCTGATGGAATTGAATTATGTATTCAGGCTCTTCCTCCCCCAGCTTCCCTCCTGCCTTTACAGCAGCTCACAGAATATTCTCATAACAGGCATTCACTGTTTCAGAACAGTGCTCATGCCAAAAACTGCTCAGATCTGGAGCTAGGAATCATCAGAAGTGAGAGCAAAAGTTGCTGTAAACTCTAGGTGTGAAGGTTTGTGTCTGTAAACTGTGGCTGTGATGTTGAAAACGCTGCTCTGCAAATGTTGACTGATTGTTGAAGGCGGTGCCACGTAGTGATATCAGGAGACTGAACAATAATCCGTGTGTGGTTTACTTTCTCTTAAAAGTGTATTTTCTTGCTTGACTTCCTTAAACATTGGATGTAGTCTGGACCTGTAGCACTGAGGCCTTTAGCTCATGATTAAACAGTGCCAGTCTATATTGGATCTTCAGTGCTGAATTACACAGAAGGTGGTGGTTGCCATAAAGCCCTGTGGGCAGGACCCAACTTTCGAGACCAGGCTGCCAGAGAGCAGGCTCCTCTCATGGGCTGCTCACCCAGCACTTAGGATTTGTGCCTCAGCTGCCGATTTACTGCTTGGGCTTTAGTGCAAGCCATGCCAGAGTTTCATTGCCTATAAAATGGGGGGAACTTATTTATCCACCTGCCACGTGTCCTAGTGCTTATGGAGTGCTCTGAGGCTAGGTCCTGGCTTTGTGTGGGCTGTTAGTATGAGTGAGTTCCTGGAGCCTGCAGATGCGTTCTGCATCCGTGGTGACTTTGTGGTGATTATAAGTGAAAAGTCTCTTAACAATGGGTTGTAAATTCGGAGTTGGCTGTCAAACGTTTTATGTACCACTGTTATTACTGCTGTGATGCTGTTACGCTTTCTTTGCAAACCAGCCTAGGCAAAACCTTGTTTAATCCTGGTTCTTCCTCTCTTTAATCCATGCAGTGAAGGGATCGTGCAGGTAATTTCAGGATCCTTTTGCTGAGCTGTGTAACGATCATACATGCCACAGCCACACATGCAGCTTTGTCGTGGACATGATTCAGAATTTCTTTATGTGTCTCAACCTCAACCTATTTTTCATGTTGTTTTCCCTCTTTTTTATGCATTCGTGTTTAGTAAGGCATTCAGTGCTTGCAGTGCCACTTTCCTTAGAAGTAACATTAATAAATCGCTCTTCTTTGCTCCTTACTATATATCTCATGCAGATCCTCTTGCATTTTACTGTTTGTTCTTTTCCTTCTGAGTTGTCACTTAAAATATGTAACAATGTAATGCGATTCATAGTGCTTTTTCATGCAAATCTCCCAAGGCACCTTAGAATAAAATCAGTAAAATCAAAAAGAAAATCAACTTAGTTCAGCCATGTGTTGAATTAATTCATTGTCTTTAAAGCAGAGCCAGGGAAGAAAGACTTTTTTCACTTTCAGTATCTTTTGCTCTTCACCTTTGTACTGCACCCCATTTTATTCATGCAGCAGTGCCAAAACATTGATGGTATTTTCAGCTGTCTTGTAGGTGGTGGTAATGTTGATCATGCTCTTTGCTCACAGACCAGCTTTGATTCCAGAGAGGCTACTTGCTATTTTATCAGACAGTGAGGAGGAAAAGCTTATGCCGAAATACGTTGTGTGTTTCATATCAGGGGATGAGGGGGAGGAAGCCATCAAATTAACTCGTAAAAGCTTTATTTACGATGAATGGACTTTTTTCCCTGTCTGTCTGTTATCATCTTGTCTGTAACCCAGTGACCCTGATTATCACGAAGCTGTTTACAAGGTTCAGGTTAATTGGATTTCTTTAACTATTTCCCAGAGCTGTGAAGAGCACAAATGCACTGCTGTGGAGTTCAAACAGCATGGTGCAACCCAGTTTGCAAGGAGACAGGCTTCTTCCAAGAGGAAGTCACTCTATTTCATACTCAACTAAGTGCAGCACATACCTATCATTTGGCATAATGTTAAATAACACCCTCTTTCATAGGGATGTGTTCAGTTGCAGCTTGTGTTCCCAATACACAAATTACATTTTGCATGTTCAGCAAGAAAAGAGCTTATTTTCAATGAGAGGCTTTGAAATGGTTTTTGTTGTTGTTTCCTTGTTTTTCTCCTCAACTTGATAGCAGTTTCACTGGTTTTGTTTTTATAAGAGGAATCGTGGATAAAATAGCTGTGCACTGCATGGCTGCCTAAATAAACGAGACAGGAGGATATAGTTGGGTGAGATCAGGACAGTTCTTGTATCTGCTTTGCTTTCATCTTCTTAGGATGCATGCTTATTCTTTAATGGCACAACATTGCACCCTCCAGGTGCAATGTGTAATTGCAGGTCTACAGATAACCGACTTGTTTTATGAGCTGTGTTTTTGTGAGCAAGCCTTTCTAAAGTCTCCTTTAGTATTGCTCATCCTTTTCTTCTCTTTCTTTTTCAGGCTTCTGTAGGCTCTGAGAAGCTGTTCTCCCCTGCAGCAAATAAAGGTAAGTGATCCGGAGAAATGCTTTCGTTATCTTAGAGCAAGAGATTTGAGTTGTAAATCCATATCGTGTGAATAGCAGGACATGGGTTTTGCCAGCGCCTTTAATTGTGCCACACACGTTGTCAGAAAGATCAGCTTTACAGCCTTGCGATGATTAAGTTAAAATTTAGAGCTGCATTGTCTCAGTGTGGGGTGGGGCATCTTCCCTACCAGTGAGATTTGTAACAAATGTCTTCAAGAGGGATTACTGGCAAAGGAGAAGTCAGCCTTTACTGTAGGGGATACACTTTTCCCTCTAATACAATCAAATCCTCATTTCTTTTAAACAAATCAATATTTCAGTGTTATCTGTATTATCCTTACAAGGGCTGGCGCATCCTTCTCAGAGCTGCCAGTGCACACTGAGCATTTGTGTCTGTACATCTCAGTTCTCCACAGCGAGGTTGAAGGTGCTCAGTGCGTTGCAGGGTCTCGGCTCACAGCTCCTGCTATTCCTATTAATTGAGAGTTACCTGTGACACGTGCTGGGTGTTGCTAAGAGACTGTGCCATTTCCCATTCCCCTGGGGAGGTGCAGTGACAGATCTCTAAATACACCCAGGCCTCCTTTGAGGGCTCGGTACAGCTGTAAAACAGGGCTGCTCTAGTTTCATGTGTTCCCAGGGATAATCTCGCTGGGCAAAAATACTGAGGAAACAGCCTTGGAAAGGGCGAAGTGTGGTACATGATGGAAAGCATTGCACTGGGAATGGTTCCTCTTTATCATGCGAGGAGGTTGGTGGTGTGGCTCTGAATGCATTGTCAGGTCCTGGTGCTGTTCTGCGGTGTTCCCAGCATTGAGCTGCTGAATAAAATCAGTTCAGAGCAATAATGAATATTAGGGATATGCACATACCCCAAAGAGGAGAGATGAGGCCCATTAATAAGAAGTGATGAAATAACCTTCTTGCATTATTTCAAGAGGGCCAAGAAAGGAATAGTTTGCAGTTCTGTAGGAGTAGGTGCTAGGGATGGAAAGGCATTTTGGTGGTTGTTTGCTCCGTCACCTGGATCCAGGCTCTATAGCTGGGCTCTATAGCAGCAGTAAGTATTAGGAATTCTCCTTCTTTCCAAACTTTGCAGATTCTCAATGCCAAATGTGGAAACCGATGACAAGCCCATTATGTTATTACATTTGCAGATATTTTCACAAAAGTATGCAGCTTTATCTGGGGGAAGGAGGGAAGTTTAAACAAATGGTGGGGAAGAGCATTTCTCTTCCCTCAGCCTTGGCTCGCTGATAAGGCAAACCAGATTGCCCATACGGCACTGCCTCAGCAAAACAAAAATCTTGCCATCCTGCATAAGTGCATGGCACAGAGATCTGACGAAGAGGCTTATGCTGAAGCGTTAGCAGCTTTGTTGGCTCCTCCTTGTGCTGAAGCCTGAGATCCCCCACCCCTTCGTATCATGTCGCAGCTCAGCAACATGAGTTTTCAAAATACCTCCCTATCAGGAAGTTAAATGTGTGAATGCCTGTGAATTTGCTGTCTTGAAGTTTGTGTTCGCTGCTGTTTATATCCCTGTAGCTTAGGCATATTCCTGGTTGGTATACTGTGGGTGTAGACATTGTTCAGATCACGATTGTTGTCTTGGGCTCTTTCACTGTGGCCCTGTACCGGTGGAACCTGGCTGATGAGCATGGGCTGCAGCTGAGGGCAAGCTCTTCTTGGGCTACATCAGCTTTTGGCACTTGGCTTGAGAGGTGGGCGAATTTTGCTTTGGTGAGATTTTGTGCAGAAGCCCAAACAGTGCTAAATTCTACCCCTTGCCCTGTTACCATTCCTGCAACGCAAGAGCCAGATTTGTCTCTCACACATGCAAATGAACGCCGCTCCGACAGGACCAGGCTCAGTGATGCCATATGGCCAAGAGAAAGTGACTTTGAAAGTGTTGTGCTTAAATTCCTTTTGTGAGATAAGAGCGTTGATTTAAGGCCGTGTTCTGCAGGGCTGGAGCCATGGTGGCTGCCTGAGGAGGGGATTAGCTCAGCTTGGTTTCCCAGTGGGCACACGCATGGTGCAGCACGTGCTCGTCTTCTCCCGTGGGCATTTGCACCGTGCCCTTCTTTTGTAAACACTTGCGGCCTTTTTTGAGAGATATGAACTAGCAATCTGCAGCATCCATGCCACCGCTTTTATTGAAGGTAACGAGGCTTTTAAAACACAGTGAAGTGGATTCATTGTCTGGTGTAACTCCCCCTGTTTCCGCAAACTTTCCCTGGGGATGCGTTTAGCCCTATGTATTTGTTTTATGCTGTCCTGGTTTATCAGCAGCTTAGCAATGCAATTAAGTATTAAGATAGACGGGTTTCGCTTATTTGAGGCTGGAACAGCTGTAAAACGTAACCTTTGACCGTATTTCACAGCTCCACAAAAGGCCTGAGGAGCAGCGTTCTTTGTCTTGGGCTCTGTGGGTAACCTTTGTTTTTGCCCCCTTGCTGCCGGGGCTGCGGCAGTGTGGTGCTCCTCCTTTTGACATCAGTTCATCTGCAACAACAGATGCACGACGTAGATGTCCACTTTGGGGACCAATCGCTATTATGTGACAGAGAGAGGTGTCCTGACCCAGGGTGACCTAGGTAGTCACAGCTGTGAAACAGGCTGAATGGGGCACTTTGAGCTTCCAGGAGAAGAGGAGATTAAATCCTCTGTGTAAGGAAATAACAATTAGAAGTAAAAGCAGAGAATCCCTGATCTGATCTGCTGACAGGGCTTTGTTTTCTGGCGCAGAAAAGCGTTTGTTGAGCCAACTTGTCGCTGCAGCACAGAGTTACAAGGGCATTTGCTGCCAAGGGCCGGGAGTTACATCCTCCTGGTGAATAAATCAATAAACAAATAATAAAGGTCTGTTTGCTCTCTCATGCAGCTCCTTTCTCACAGGGATCTTCCAGCCAGTCCTTTGCTTTTTCTGAAGGGCAAGTGTGGTCCCAGGCAGGGGAGGTATAGGCAAAAGCTGAATCTGTGCCTCTGTCTCCCAGTGGGTAGGTGAGGCAAGGTGATGGTGATTGATAGGAGGGCAGATGTATTGTGGGTCTGAGGAGGTGAGAGGGATGCTCACCTCCATGTCGCGGGGAGGACCTTTGCTTACCGACTGTGATGAGATATTCAGGTGTGTGTGGGGAAGGATGGTTTGTGTTTCAAGGACTTGAGTGATGCGTTACTGCTGCTGGCTCCCTCCTGCAGTGGGCTTCCCTGACGGGGCTGGCTGGAGGTGGGCGAGTTGTCTCCCACCTGTCCTGGTTCCAGATCTGCTGTATGCCAGGGAAAGTGAGAGATGCGGTGCCTTTGCTACTACAGTAACCTTGCAGCTGTATCCCAGGAGACCTGCTGAGTTGCCAGTGTTTGAGCCGATGACCACTGGTGAGGTTAGGGTGAAATGGCTGTCTTACAGTATATGTCTTCCAAATGGCTTTAACATTGATCAGGGAGTAAGTAGAGGCTGGGCAGTGGCTAAGGTGTCTCCTCCATTCATAATCCCAAGCAGGCCATGGGTGTGGGGGTGTTAAAGGGCCCTGCAAGGCATCAATCAGCCTCCCGTGGAGGAGCCAGATCTACACAGCTACATCTGCCCTGTGGCCATGGGTGGCACTTGCGGTAGAAGGCCTTTGAATTGAAGCCAAATATATGGCTCTTATCCTTGGATCAAAATCAAGCTGGACATGGATGGAACAGTGTAATCCGTCTGTCTGGTGGCACAGAATGACTGGCTGGGGCCCAGCTCTGCCCCAGGCTGGTTGGGGACTTACTGAGCTCCATGCCTCAATTTCCCCTTCCTGCAAAATGAAGGCTAATGCTTGTCAGCCTAGTGTGCTGAGAGACTTAATTAATGAATGTTTATCAAGCAATTTATCAAGAGATCCTTTTAATGAGAAATTCCATAAACAGTGCAAGACTTCATTTTCATGGCACTAATAAATGACAGTGAAAAATCAGTCTCTTATCCTTCCCCCACATACGCACCCCCCAGGAAAAAAGATTGCTTACCCTCTGCTCTCACTTCTCCCTTGGTTTCTAGGCAGAGGGCTTTGAAGTGCTATCTTTCATCATGAACTGTACACATCCTCAAAGCTCTAAAGCTCACAGCCTGTGTCTTATCCCTCTGACAAGAGGGAGGCAAGCTCTCTCGGCGTGCAGGTCGTAATTGTCAGCCATGGGATGTGCCGCAGCCACCCGCCCCAGCGGGCTAATGCAGCTTATGGTTCTTTGAAGTTCCCTCCCTTTATTTTCTGTCCTCTTGACCACGAAACTGTGCCTTGAGCCAGCAAGGGAGATTTCTTGTTCAGAGACGACTCTGAGCTCTGACAAGCACATCTGAACCAGAGAAGAACCCTTGTTCCTCTGAGATCACTGCTTCATAATGTTGTTGCCTTAAGGGGATTGTCTCTCCTTTTCCTCTCTGCTTCTTCTCTTCCTTTTTCTTTTTTTTTTTTTTTAATTCAGCACTGAACTGTCACACTAAATCATTTTAAAAGCTAAAACTACAAAACCTCCAGTGTAGGACATGCTGTTAAAAACTGATGGCTATTACTGTGAGATGGGGTGAGAGGGGAAAAGAGTGGCAGCAGGGCAGGAGCAGGATGGGAGGGCAGCGAGCTCTCCAGGAGGAACCTCTGAGTGCCTGGTGAAGCAGAAAACAACCTGAATGTAGCTGAGCACCAAGTAACGTGCTTGGCACAGGTTTGCAGCAGCACAGCTTAATGGTTGCTCAGCACTGACAGGGGAATCAAGAGCCCTGCGTCTCCTGTGCTCACTGTGCTGCTCACGTGCTTTGGTCTGTTGTCTGTTCCCCTGGCCCTCTCTGCAGTTGTCAGGGTCAGAGACTCCCTGTCTGGGCTGAGGCAACATCTCCTGTAATCAAGTCCACCTCTCCTTCCGAGCCTCTACCTTAGCATGCAGGATGTAGGGCTTTCCATCACAAGAAGGTCTGCTTAGACAGACAACCAAGTCCCACAGCACCCAGTCAGGCAGTTAACTGTGTTTTTCATGAGTGGAGGTCAGCAGAAATACCATAAATTTGCCCAGTTTTCTTGTGTGGGTCCACAGCGGGGTCTGAGGTGCAGCAAACACAGCGGTGCATCCTGTCTCTTGATCCGTTTTATCCCCAGGTTTTGGTTACATTTCAATGAGGTCACCATCTTTTCTGTGATTGCCTGCACAGTCAGTGACCTTGAGGGGATGATAATTTACAGCTGAATCTTTGGACACGAGTCCACCATAATTACAGGCATGCAAAATCTTCCGCAGCAGCATCTGTAATAAAAAAATAAGTAATGCATTTATTCAGATAGCAGCCACTTTGCTATGATTTACACAGTGCTGAGGATGCTCTGCAGCTGCTCTACTCCCTGTGTTGCATCTCTTGTGATTTTATCACGACCTGACAATGCTCTGTTTTCATGAAACTCGTGGCTTTGGAGGATTGTACAAAAATCTATGCTTTAGTTTCATTTTTTACACAAGACTTCAGTCTTCCTGGCTACAGAGAAGAGCCTGGAACCCTGCTTCTTCTGTGCTTCAAAGCCAGAGGAAGTCAAAAAGAAGCCCAAATACTTTGTTTTTAACCTTTTAAAGATGATTTGTGATTTGTAAGTGCTTGGGGGGTTGGCAGTACTCGATACCCTGAACTACTGCTAAATCCAGCCTGTGTAGCCGTGCTGGCATCCTCGTTTGAAAAGTTCTATTTAATTTTGTCACCCTGGATGAGAACATCAGCTTTCTTGCATATGCAGATATGTAATTATACAGCGGCCTTAGAAGGAGGAGACTTTGATTTTTAAACATTGTGGGTAACTGAGATAATCACCCAAGTCACAACCAGTTAGCTGCATTTCAAAGCAAAACCCAGCTCAGAAAATAGTGCTCTCAGTGCAGTCTCAGTCTTCTTGCAGTTTCATATTTTGCAGGCTCTGGAAAGCTCTCAGCCTTTCTTTAGGGAATGGCAGTGAGCTCTTTGTCTCCCATTAGCTATGTTACATGTATTCATAAGTAGTTCCCTATCCCTAGCAGCTGTCTGTGGAAATGCGATGGACAAGTAGAAGAGACCACTCGCCTTAACCACACTGTCCGGTTAACTGTGTAAAACTCAGGGTGCAGAAGTGGATAACTCATTAATTTCAGTGCAGAGCTGTATGGCTCCCAGAGTGAGAGCTGCCTCCTTCAAGTGGGCAGGATTTCTTGCACCATTTGCTGAGCGGTTTGCACAGCTATCTCCGGGTTTGTCTCCTCCAAATGAGCCAGCATAAAGCTTTCTTTGTAGCTTCAGGCTGCAGCCAAGAGAGTTGAAAAGTTGAATTATAAACATTTCCAGGCCTTCTGGTTGGTATCTTGTGTTTGTTTTGTTATTTTAAGGATGTGGGGTATGTTGCTGCCTTCCTGTCAGTGGGATTAAAATGAATAGAAGCAATACTGTAGGAGATAAAATGTGTTTAATTATTTAGTTGAGAATTACAGACTGAGATTGCTTTTTTGATTTAAAGCATCCAAGTCCTGGCCATGCATTTGGAGTAGGGAGGCACGTAGAAACATACATATGCACAATTACCTAGGGTAACATAAGAAGTCTCTTTGCTCAGCTGCCCTTCCTCCACAGAATTTGTTCATTTCCTTCAAGATTTTCAATTTCAAATGCGGCTTTGTTAAGTGTCACGGCAGGCTAACTGCATGCTGTGCCTTGCCCACCAAACATAAATAAAATAAACAAAGTCTTCGCTGTATAAATGTTATGAAGTGGGTGGTTTATTTTCTTTAATTATACTTTTTATTTAAAATAAACTCTAAAAGCCAAATAATACGTATCCTGAACGGGCCAGCATAAACTTGTATTGATGGAGGAGGCACATTCTAGCTCTTCTCAGTTCATGTGAAAGTAGATAAAAGTACCATCAAATGGTAAATCAGGAAGAGAAAGGAAATTCCTTCCAAATGCATGTAGTAGTTTACATTGCCTGGACTTTTAAAGGATATTTGAAAGATACCATCTTTTTACTCCTTGTTTATAGTTTGCTTATCTGTCTTCCTGAGCAGCTAAAGCCAAGCCTTAGTGCTGTTTCCAGCTGCTGTCCCTGATTGCAGGATGCCGGTGCAGGTTCTATCTCAGCACCAGAAGGATGCTGTCGGGTGTTGATGTTAACAGCAGCAGTTGCAACCCCCACAAAGCTATCGGGTCTTCTCAATTCTGCTTTTAAAATCCCTCAGAGACATATTTTATTCATGTAAGATTTTGTAAAGCTTCAGTTTCTTAGAAAATTAAATGCTGGGTATAAACCTGATTCTCTCTTCATGTGGTCTAATGCTGGGTAGGTGTCTGGATCTCTTCTACAGGTCTGAGCATGCTGTGACCACCATGTCCCCATTCAAATCAGGCTTGCTGCTCACAGAGTCCTCCTCTTCTGCAGCCCCTCTTGGGCTGTGCTGGAGGTGTGCACCGTGTGTTCGCTGCTGGGTTTTTAAGCTCTCTGACACTCCTTTCTGTGCCACTGTCCACCCTGCTCTCTCTGTTTGTGTCTCAGTGAAGCTGTTGACAGATTACCGATGGGCAGCTATCCTGCGCTGTGTAATAGCCCATTAGAGACTCCTGGGGACATGGTAACCCCACTCTCCATGCAGGTCACCAGCATACAACAGGGCAGCCTGGCGGTAGACAAGTAATTTGACAAGGCAGTGGGGGGTAAGGAGGCTGGTGCAGGGGAAAGCTGGATCTGACCCCAGGTTGGCTTGTGTTTCCTTCTGGGCAATCAATGGAAGTGATCAATGGGACCAGGGTGTGCTGTTGAATTGTAAATGGATCTGGTTACTCTTTTGTGTGCAATGCTGGCAGGGTCTGTAAGTCCCAGCGAAGCCTCAGTGTCCAGCAGCAAAGACTTCAGGAAAAGAGGATGCTGACAGCATCTTGCTGCTTCTCCCTCTCCTTTTGCTGTCCCCACATAGACTGAGGTCTTCCTCCTGGGACAAGGATATGGCTGATGAGCAGGACCCTGCTGTCCCAATCAGCCTGTATGGCAAGCAGTAGTAGTTCATGCTGGTTTTTTGGTTTGTTTTAATATATTAGCTCCATTTGAAATTGCTGCTGGAAGTGATGTAGCTCTCTGGTCCTGTCCCATGGGAGAGGAGGAGGGAGGCCAGGGTTGGGGCTTGCTTTCAGCCCGAAGGATTCCTGCCATTTTCTCCTTTAATAACTGCTCAAGCCAAGCACACATGTGCTTGCCACTGCTTTCACCTCTGTGCTTCACTGACCATCCTTCCTGCTAACAAGGGCTGAACACATTTCCCCATGGAGCCTGTTAATGTTGCTGCCGGGCTGCCTGGGGGACTCACAGCGTGAGGCTTTTCTTCCATCTCTGTTGCTGTGTGCTGTGCCCTGGCTCCCGGTGTCAGTTCAGCCAGGTAAAGCCATACTGACTCCATTGACTTCAGTGGATTTATGCATCAGAGAGGAGGACTTGGCAAAGGGTTTGTGTTTGCATGTCTGTGATTCTGAAAAGGATACTTGTTCTAGTTTGTTGGGTTTCTTCCCAAACAGTAAATATTTTCTTGTAAATTGCTGGGACAGAAAAGTGACTGCAGTGCTTTCAGTTCATTTATTTGATTTAAATTGATGGCAAAGTCTTACAGGAGGTAATAGGAAATTAAAATCTCTAGGGTTTTTTTTAACCATCCTGCAGAATTTATTGCAGAGTTATATCCCTGCTCTGGGATCCTATCGGGCAGTTCAAAAAGCCTGTGGAAAGGTTCTCGTTTGCCATTAAATTTTAAAAGTCGTTGAAGTAATTTTTATGGAACCCTATTAAGTTTCTGAAGAAACATACTGGTTTCATCACTAATAAATTCTTTAACGCTTATCCGTAAGGGAATAGTCCGACTTCCAGATCTCTCTCCAATGAAATGGACGTTAACTTTTTTCCCTGTTGGAGATAATACTCTTCAAAGATACCAGCAAAGTGAGCAGCCAAGCTGGGAAAGCCTGATTGCAGCCAAGTACGTCATCCAGCACTGTGAGATGGAAGTTCTAAACCAGTCAACCCACTAGAGTTTGGATGGAGGTTTTAGGAAGTAAGTGTTTTAAAAGGTGAGGAGGAAGAAGGCTGCAGATGGATCTGTACAGATAAATCCTGGTGTGGGGTTAAACTTAGATCTTGGCATGTGTTTATGAGCGTCATGGAGTTTGGGAGAGGTGGAAAAGAGGATGCTGCAGCCTGGAAGTCTGTTTCTCAGGCACTCCTGGTGCTTTCAGAGCAATATAAAATAATGTGTGCACAGTGCTTTTCCACTGCATGCAGAACAGCCCATGGAGACTTCCTCCCAGTGAAAGGAAAGTATCAAGCTGGCTTTGTGCTTAACTTAGCGCTCACAAGCGCCTTTCGTATGTGAGCACAGAGCCACCTGATGAAAAGTGAATGGGCTAGGAGGGAAATAAAATTGTGTAATTGCCAGTTTCCTTCCATCCTGCTCCCTCTCCCATTTTGCATAAAGGAGGCTATTTAAGTCTCAGCTGGAGTGAGGTTTGGTAATAAGCAGACGTCTGTGAACCTGCATCTGCTGATGGTGTCTGCTCAGTTTGTTCTGTACTTCTGTGTTTATTGATGATGCAGCTTTGAGACTGACTCCTTGTCTCGCAGCGTGAAACCCATGGAAGAAGAGATTGTCCCTGCAGGCCCATGAGTCCCTGTGACATCTTGGGAAGTGTGAGGCCAGGCAGCATCACCAAAGATCACACCAGAGTTTGCAAACTCACCTCAAACCACATTGGCTTGTGAATGCTAAACTGTGAAAGCACAGCCAGAGCCTGCTTGCTGGGCAGCTATCCAAAAAGCTGGGTGGCAGGGAAGGCCCAGCCTTTGGTGAAGCAGCTAACATTTTAATTTTCTCAGTACTATGTGATTTGGCTTCCAAACAGCTAAGCTGTCCCCAGCCAGTTGCTTTCCTACATGGCTGGCCTTCCCTGAGCGCAGCGAGAGGTGCTCACAGTGCAAGCTCTGCGGAGACAACCTGACTTAATACAGACTTAATGGCTGGAGGAAGAATTTTATGGTGTGAGCACTGAATGTTTGTACAGTAATGAACGTTGTCATCATTTTTATTAGTGAACTGTTCTTCAAAACTGAGCTAGAAACCTGAAACCAACAACTAGAATATGTCCATCACATTGCAATTTAATAACCAAAGTAGAGCAGATTATTTTGTACCTTTCATTGGCTCAACGAAAAATTTCTCTGAGCATAATGTACCTTTTGCCCTGGGATATTTTTGTATTACATGCCAATCTCTGGACCCTTTGTGTCAATCCAGCAGCTCAGTCCAAGGCAGACGTCTGAGGACTCCCCACTTGCAGGGGCAGTGTAGTCAGCCAAGCCTGATCCTGAGGCCAAAGCAGAAAAGGAGGACTCCCCACTCCAGTGGCAGTGAGCAGCAGAGCATCCCTTCCACAAGCCATGCAGTAATTCAGGGGCACCCTAAAGATACTCCAAATGGTGGTGAGAGCTGCTCCAGGAACTTAGATGTCCCTGAAGGAGAGCCTGTGTCAGCCATCATAAGACTGGTCTAGTGAGAAATACTGCCTGGGCTACCCGCTTGCAGTCTCCCTCAAGAATACTGTTGTTTTAATGTAAGAATAGGCCAGCATGGCTACATCAGACCTAGATCTTGAAAATACTGCCACTCTCTTTTCCTCCCATCCCTTTCCCTCCCCTCCCAACAGTTGGAGAAGACTAGCTCCAGGTTTTTGGCTCAGACCCGTGCCTGCTGCATACATTTCCTCCACCAAATGGACACAACTATAAACCTCTTTCTGCATCATTTCCTGCAGGCCTGTACTAAACATGCCACCCAGGTGTCCCTGTGTAAAGCCACTTCTTGCTGAGCCTACTTCTGTTGCTGCTGGCGGGCTTGCCTTTGCATGCTCACGGCAGGACTCCCATCACAGTGTGTTAATTTTAAACAAAGAGGGCGTTCTGATTTGGGAAGGTCTTTCCCGTCGGGTCATATCAGAGTTTCTCTTAAAAAGCAAGGCTAGTTTTTGTTTTGTTTTATTTTCCCCTTTCCCCTTTTTTAATATGATCCCTGCAATTTTGTTTTCACTGAAATATTGACTGGCAGCATTGCAAATTGCCTGCATGCAGACAGGAGCTTGCCAGCACTTTCTTACTCAGCTAGCCGTCAAGGTTGTGGATTCCACCACGAACAGTGCCAGGAAAGCTGTTGATCAAAAATATTCCTAACATCTGTGAGTCCTCTCCATCCAAATGAGATGTAGTTACATTCTCTTTTTCCCCATGCTCTTTCCAAAGTGTTGCTTCAGACACCTAGAAAGCCCTGGTTGCAAATCATAAGCCGCACTCTGATTTGCAGCTCCTTTTCCAACTCTGTTGAAATCCAATGTAAACTCTGACGTGCCCTTCCCCTGATACGTGAAAAGTATTGGCCTCCAAAGACGGAGCAGACTGGGTGTGTTTCTTTGCCCCATAACTCATTTGTTCCAGATGCTGTCCCGTGCTGTATACAGCCACTGTGGTCACAAGCCAACAAGGAGGGTCTTGTGAAAGCAGTGGAGGAAGGATGCAGCTCTGAGCAGGCTCCCAGGCTTGCCTGAAGCCTCACACACACACACTCTACCAGCACAAGGAGGAGGAAAAGCCTGATTTCCCTTCCACCCTGTTCCTACTACCACCACCACCAATTCACAGGCCAACTATTAAATAATTAACGTACCCAGTGGGGCAGGAGAAATCAAAAGCTGTTGTGTTCCCAAGTTTTCTCTGGCTCAGAATGGCACGGCTCACTGTGTATTCTGGCACCTTGGAGCGGGTTTTCCTCCCTCCTTCACCTCCCCCTTATTATCCCATATGTGTGCTGGAGAGGGAAGTGGCGTTCCCAGCCCAGCAGGGGATGACTGTTATTTCAGACTAGCAACAGGGGAAAAGGAACAGCCTGTTGCCTGATTGATGTTTGTTTTTTGTGGACAGACACCAAAGGTTCATTAGAGACGGAAGGTTTGGGAGAAGGGGGGGTGGTGGCAGGGTTGACGCTTGCTCTTAAGGAGCTATTGTACTCCTGTGCACTAACCTGGGTCTGCACTTTCTTTGACTTCTGTGAATGTCTCAGCTGTACTGTTCTGGACCTGGCAACTTAAGGAAAATAGACACGCCACAGAGGTTTCAGTGAGAGCTCTGTGATGAGAGGGTCAGGGAAAAAGGGAAGGGGAGGAGAGAACAATGCAGTAGGTTTTGCTATAATTAATTTCAAATGTGGTGCTCATCTGTTCTCCTCGAGTTTCAAAAGGAACGAGGGCTTTTCCTACCACATCTTTCCAGAGGTGGGGATGGAAAGGCATCTTTCCTTCCATCTGCGGGTTTGACCAGTCTGTCGACGTGGAGCCCTGAGTGCAGCACAAACCCATGCTGGAAGTGATGTCCAGAGGCGGAGAGGGAGAGGAGGGAAGGGCGAGGAGATGCTTCTCTTCTTGTCACTTTGAGTAGATGAAACTAGAGAGACTGAGGAGGTTGGTATTGGGAAATGCAGGTTTTTCTACAGAGCTAATAGGGTACATGTATTTAAATTACAAATGTCATTTGCTGCTGTTGTTGACCCTGAAAAGTTTCCAGGGTGTGATGCCTGTGGACTGTGTGGTTACGAGGTTTGGGTCAAACCCTCAATCTCTTGCTAGCTTGATACTTCGAAAAATCTCCATTTAATTGTGGTATGAACTGAGAAGTTAATGTTAAACCTTTGGTGTTGTGGAATCTTGAGTAGAACCAGTTCCTTACGGCTGGTGTTTCACAGATCTCATCTGTTGGACTATGCTGTATGACACGCTAGACAGGGGCTCGGCACCTGCCATGGGGCATTGTCCCTGTGTCCTTTGCCTTCAGATCTAAGTATCGATGAAGTCACACAGTTGCAGCAGTAAAGAGAAGCGAAATGGGCCTGTTAAATTATTGACTTTACTCCCCTCAACAAGATACCCAGATGCTAATTTGATAGCCCTGAGAATCTTAGCCAGAAAAATCACTAAAACAGAGACTTGAAACTATTCTAACTTACTGTTAGTGCTTTAACAGCTCTATTTTCAAACTGCTCTTTGCTGAGAAGCTTGCACTGAACCCTGGTGCTGGTGGATAATGACCTCTTGTTTGAACACGTGGCTACTTTATGATCTTCAGCTTTTAGAGAAACCTCAGTGTGGGTGGAGAACATTCCTAAAGTGTGGCCATAAGGAAAACATTTCTACAGTGTGATTGAAGAAAGTGTTCCCTTTTCTGGTCAGAAACCCATTCAGTGCAGCCACAACATGCTGAATACTCCAGAAGTGCTTGAGACAGGCGCTTGTTTGCGATACAGTCCCTCTCTGGGATGCCAGTGCCTGGTATGTGACTAGAGCTGGATCATACAGTGCTAAATGTTTCTGTGGTTCTTTGGAAGGGATATAAATACTGCAGTGGTGTTTCAGACTGTGTAAAGGTATATGCCAGGTTTTGTAAACTTACAAATGAAAAAGGCTGTCTGGTACTGCTGGGAATGGCTGCAGAAAAGCTGTGCAGTGATAACATGTCTCCAGACATAGATGGAGACATCACCAGTTGCTGTGCATGGGGGCCAGTGGGCACATGCGTCTTGAAATGACAACAGAGCAGCTTGTGAACCAGTTAAATAGATACGGAGAAACAAAAATGAGGGAGAAGCCCGGAGCTCAAGAATGTGGTTTATCTGTAGAAGACTGCAGGAACTTCAGACCCTTTTCTCTCTACATTACTTGTGGAGGAAAGGGAAGCCACGTTTGGAGAATATTCCAGCCCAGCACCACCCCCTCTTTGTAGAGAGAAACCCATATGAGAAAGGAAGGAGATCTGTGTGAAGTCTAGGTTTAATTTCCTGGTCCTCCTCCATAGGAAAAAATATCCTTTCCTTTTAGCTCTTGAATTAACTGTATCAGCCACATCATAGCAAAGTGTCCCTTAGGTCACGTCCAGATAAACCTGGATTCCAGCATTTGCTCTTAGCCATGGATCTTTCTGTACCTTGTGCTTGTCAACTAATACAAAAAGAAGAGCAGTACCTGAGGTCTCTGCAGAAAGCACACCTATTTCCCTGCCTCCTTTGCTCTTTGCTGGGTTGGGACCATATCCTAATACCCTGCGCACTTGGAGCAGCCGTAACAGCACTTTGGAGTGCAGCAGAACTGCTTTGAATTCTCATTCTTGAATCATGGCTATGACTTTCCAGCTTGTCACCTCTCTCTTCTTCAGTTTTGACAATAAGGGAAGAAGAAAGGTGAATGACAAAGCTGGAAAGGGGAGGTGGGAGCAAGCTGCTGTCCCAGGTCTGCAGTTCTTTCCCTACCTTCTAGGACAGCTGCTATTTCCTGGTGCCATACAGCAAACCCACCTTTTGCCAGCTGTGTTCTGGGGGTCCTTTCCTAGTTATACTTCTTTACATGAAATTATAAGGCAAGAGATTAAGGTATATTGTTAGCCTGGGTATATTGCGATGTTTCTCTGTCAGGCTGAGAATCTGAAAGTTACTGTAAGGGAGGGTTTTGCTAAAGAACAAAAGCAAAGCCCCAGGGATGGTTTTGCAGGTTTTGCTTCTTGATCTAGCACAAAACTTTGTTCAAACATTGGATAGTTTCTGTGTGTTGGAGAATATAGAGGTTTTTCCTGGTTCTGTAAAGCTAGATCTCAAAATCCTGGGCAGAAGACAGGCTCAGCACCTGGCCATCAGGCTCTGGGACCACAGCGCTGGTATCAGTCCCAGATAAAAGCATAAAGCAGGCAGAGGCACCCCGCTCCTCAGCATTCCGGGAGGAGAGGGTGCAGGTGCACAGGAGCCATTCATCCCATCTGTCCCACAGCTCCGATGCTGGGGTGCCAAGGGAGCCACGGAAGCACACAGAAGCAGCAGATGTGCCATAGTCCGAATTACTCCCTTGGGGGCTTAACAGAACAGCGGGAATATGAATTTCCTTCTCTTTTTATTAGTTACAAATGATTTTTCTGTCCTTTAAAGCATTCCCACCACCTGTTCCAGTCAGCCAGGGAAGGCTGTGTTAAAAGCCCATCTTGCTCTTAAAAGGGGAGAGGGGAAGGCTGGGGTATTGCAGGAGCCTTGAACTACTGGGAGTTTGCCTGTGGAGATTCACAAGGGAAGGAGCAGGAACAGGGAATGCTGTAGGGAGGTATTAAATGAGGCCTTTTTTGTTTCTCTCCTTGTAGAGCATAAAAATGCCCAAGGCATGAATTCTCTGTTCTGATTACTCTTGAACATTTAAATGTCTGTTCTGGTAATTTATAAAATAAAGGAGTGGGAAATGCCTTACACAAGGAAGAAAAAGGGAGACCTTTACTGGCATGCAGCACTGGTAACAGGGGAGTTGTTCTGTGCTGCTGTGGGAAAAGGAGCAGAAGGTGGATTTATCTTGTGGATGCAGCAAAGCTTCAGTCCCTGGAGATATGGTGTGGCATCAGAGAGGTTGACTGCTCCCTCTGTGCATTTTTCCTCCTTTCATGAAAGGAGATATCCTTGCTTCCTTCCTACCACACTTGGTTGTGTTTGGTCTTGGGAGAGGATGGCATTTTCTGGAAACACGCAGCACCTTTTGTAAGGAAAATAGGGCTTTGGTTTTCATGAATTAATGGGAAGAAACTATTCATTTAGAGCAGCCACTTGGAGCATGTGACTGCCTAGCAGCCCTGGGGAGCACAGGGTCTGTGGGAACAGCTCAACTCTGAGCCCACCAGCCTGCCCAAGGGCTGGGGGGATGGTTTTAAAACTCACAGGAGCACCTACTGTCTGCAAGGGGTTATTCCATGATTTTCTTTGCTTCACATGTCTGTATAGAAAATAATGGGTGCTCTGTCCCTTCTGGCCTAATTTCTGTTTGTGGAGTGAACATAAGGTAGGGTGTGATAGTCCCATCCTTAACATTAGCCATGGGCATATACTGTAGCACAAACACTATTGCTTGTGGATTTCGCATGACAATTATCCCACTCTGAGATGCACAGCCATAGATCATTGTTACCACTTGCCATTTCCTGGGAACAACCACATGCCTCTGTGTAAGATCAAGAGTTGCTGTTGTAATTTGATTAGGTACCCAAGAAAACCACATTGGATGTGGCTGGGAAAGCAAGAAGGCAGGACAGAAGGATGCAGATGCTCTGCGACATTCCATGCACAGCAGGCCAGCCAGACAGGTTTGCTCTCCTGCACTGCAACATCCCAGTCCTGCATTGCTCTGGTCCTTCAGCTTCATGTGTCATCCTCGTTACAATTGCATCTGAGAGCTGAACTGAGCTTCCTGTTTCCCTTGTTAAAGCAGATCAGTAGAAGGGCAAAACACTAGATCCAGGATTGGTATCCCTATTTCAAGCCAAGGGAGAAAGAAGCTAAAATGAAGACATGTTAGAAACTGGTACCCTTTCTGTTTTGTCTGTAATTGTGGTTATATATCTGTGTAGGTTCCCTACTACTGCTAGTGCAAAGTAAATGTAAGTCAATTCACGGTTAGGGTGAGGAATCAGGAGGGTGGTGTGGGTTTTATTACTTTCAGATATTTGGGCTAGAGGCTTTTCAGCTGTCAAAGCTGAATCAAACTCTCAGCCAGTTTGCATGCAACATATGTGATAGATTTTGCAAAATAATACATTAATGTGATGAGGTGGTTCACTGAAACTTGCCACTGGCAGTTTGGAGTGTTGTCCTCAGTACCAAAACCATATTGTGTCCTCAAAACCAGTGGCACCACAACTTGGATTCTGCCCACTGAGAGATGAGGCATGTAATTTGTAATCATTGGATTTATTAACCATTTGGTGTCCATTAGAACAAATGCATTTCTTAAAAGAATGATTCCTCTCTCTGCAAGGATCTAGTAATCTCCAGTTTGTTTAATATGAGCAAAGCTGCCTCAAACCATTGCTGAAAAGGCTGAGTTGAGGATCATCACTGCCACTTCTTTGTGAGCATTTCTGGTACTGAAGCTATGAGTTGCTTCTAACTGTGCCAAGGTTTCTTATCAGACACAAATACTTACAATTTAAAAGGCATGTAAATGTGACACTTCAGGATGTAGTTTGGTGGTGGACTTGGCAGTGATGCATTAATGGTTGGACTCAATCTAAAAGGTTTTTTTCCAGCACAGGGGATCCTCTGATTCTACTTAAGAGCCTTGCCTCATGTAGGGGCCAGCATTCCTCCAGTCTGTGCAATCTGGATTTCATGGGGAGCAGGTGACTTTGGGTAGAGATGTGAAGGCTCAATTCTGATTTCAGAGAACAGCTTGCAGGGAAATGCAGATCTAATGAGTGAAAGGCGTTGTCTGCTGTGTTAATGTGGAGTGGAAACTCTAAAGTATTATCTTGGACCTGACTTTCCCCTCCTAATGTACAAGAACTTGGGATTACAGGAAATTGCCAAACCCAAGTTGTTGCTTAACACCAGGCTTCTGCTTGTTTGTGCTTCTGCTGTTCGGAAAAACTGTGACGTGGAGAGGACTTGAAGGAAAAATTTACAGTGAATTCAATAGGATTGTTGGTATACATGGCAAATGTGAAAACAAGAATGTGAATTATGCAGCAGTTACTGTATCAGAAAAGTATCTGCAGGCTAAACCCAATACTTGTCTCTTTCACCCAATACTGAAATAAAAATGTGCAGCAGTTTTGTGTGAGACAGTTCCTGTGATTATCCTTACGGATTTCTGAGTGTGTTCTGGTTTGCTGCCTAAGATGGAGGTTATGCCAGCTCAGTTCCATGTAAGAGTAACACGGGAATTGTGAGTTGTGCTTCTGCCTGGGAAGTAGGAGAGAGCAGAGCTGTATGCTGTGGGGCTCCCAGCAAACCCTTGGCACCAAGAAAACAAAATACATCACTTGGTGGCTCAATGAATGCTCAACTGAATGACTCCCTCACTGCAATGAGTAGTCCTCATGCGTGTCAGAATCACAAGTGCCTTACATGGCCTTGACAACCTGCAGCTTGTAGAAATTGTGCTTTTGTCTAACAGTCATTGCAGGGCAACTACAGTGGGTAGAAGGGGACTCCAAGGAATTAGCAGGAAGAGGAGTAGAGCAAGCATTTGGGTTTACAAGTCTTGAGTTACTGTTTCGGGCTTTTTGCACATTCGGGCTGGCATCACAGCAGTCCAGCACCTCTGGCCTTGTAAGGTTTCTTTCCACAGCCATAAACCCTTATGCAAGAAGAGATTCAAGAGTACCTTTTCATTCATGGGGTGTGATTCCATTGCAGTGCATAACACAATGTTCCTCTGTTAGATCTTATTAGATGCCAGATCCTACATGATCCTCAAGCATATCCGGCACTAAAGTATTTCCAACATTTCTACTGCCCATTGAAGAATTCACACTTCATCAAAGGAGAAAGCTGGAAGGAGCTTTGAAGCTGCACACACTGAGATCACACTGAAGGTGTTTGCCTTCTGCAGTGCAATGAAGCATTCTTTTCTTTATTGCATAGCAAGCCACTCTTCCTGTTTTGAAGGAAAAGGCAATCATCCCTCACATTTTCCTTCTTGAGCATGCTGCCAAGCTGTCCTTCACATGCTCTTGCATTCTCAAAGTTTGTCTCCTTTTGAGATAGATGGTAACATCTTCCAATGTGGAGACTGGAAACCATCACAGTTTCTGAAGAATTGAGAAGAAAAGCTCCTTTATCATAAAATGTTTATTATCAGTAGCTAATAGATGTGAGTCAACACCCCATGTTCAATGCAGTCCAGTTTTCTTGATCTTTACAGTGAGTGCATTTAAAGGCGAAGTGGACTTTTTCAAGCTTAAAAAGCAAAAGGCCATCTGTGTCTTTGTAATGCTGTTTACAAACCTTTTTTGCCTGTGCTGTGCTTGTCAGTAGCTTTATTCATTGCTCACTCTGAATTAAAACATTGAGGCAGCTCCTGACATGCTTCTCCCTGCACATCCTTTTGGAGTGGGTATTTGGTTGCTATAGGGACAAAATCCAAAGGGCACGCACCATTCAAGTAAATGTTCCCTGATTAACAACTTGCAGCTTGTCCGTTAAATATTTTAATTATCCATGATGCAATTTGAAATGTCTAATGTATTCAGTCTGTTAATTTCAATATCTCCATTTTTTCTTAAGATGCTGTTCCAGCAACTCTAGAGCTAGATTTTGACTTGGCAGATTGGAGTGAAGTGGGAGACCTTATTGTTCCTCAGCTTGTAGGAAAATTCTTCCACTTTGTCTTTATCTTGACTCTAAATTCTCAAGGAAGTTCAGGGAAAGAGGTGCTACAGCACAACAGCCAGCAAAATGAAGGCAGTTTGGTAAACAGCTAGATGTATTGGTTTGCAGTAGTAATGTGCTGCTGCTAACTCTAATGGAAGGATCTGCCTGGAAGGTGCCTCCTTGTGCCTGGAGATGGAGAGGAAGGACAGTGGGTGGCTGGAGGGTATGTGGAGCTGCTGGTTGGAAAGCACTAGCCCCACTTGACAAGCGCTGAATCTCAAGTGTTGTTTTCCCAATTATAAGCATATTAGTGCTAATGTGTTACTGAGCTGTGCGGGCTGCACCTAACAAATAAATAAAATAGGATTTTACTAATTTGTACATGGTCAGTCACTCCTTTCTGTTCCTGTTTAGCAGAGACTAAGTCACTTTGCATCAGAACTTTCCATTCTCACAACTCCAGTCATAACATCAGCTATGGAAGTTAGTCAAGTTACTGAGACAGTTTCTAAACAGTTCTGTTTGCCACCCCTTCACATCTTTCAGTTCTGACTCTCCTGGCCAGAAAAGCAGCTTTGTCTTGCACACAGGCACACCAGGTCTTTTTCTGCACTCTTCTGACATCTTGCAACAAAACACTGCAGACTTTAAGCATCAGAAATTATTACTGCTGCTTTCTGTCATCCCTGAAAGTTTAAATGGTAGGGTTTAGGGCAGAGCCTCCTGCTTTACGCTTGGAACTGAGGAGGCCAATCACAGCTGCCTTCAAGCAAATCTGGAGCCCTTGCTTTTCAGCATTGAAGATCAGTGGTTTTGAATGGTGTCAGTTAGGAGCCTTACAGAATTTGTGCATCTTGGCCTTTGAGTTCGAGGGAAGGGGGATCCCACACTGTTACAGGCAAGTCTCTGCTCTCAGTAATGCTCACTTAGTAATTTAAGTGGAGACGTGATTCTTTGTATTCTTATCTACAGACTCTGGAAGGTGTGAAAGTGAAAAAAGGCTTTTTCCCTTATAATTTTGGTTTATACAGTGTTCTCCTCTGCCCTGAGAAGCCAGTTTAAATCCGTAGTTGTCTGTCTGACGGATGAATTTGGATGTGTTATGTGTGTGTGTGTGTGTGTGTGTGTGTTAAAGGATCTGTTGTGTACTTCTGTTGTGTGTTTCCAGTAAAAATGTCCGGAAAGCCAACCATGAACACAGAATTTAATGCAGGTGGTCATCTAGAGACCTGAGATGAGCTCTCTTTCAGGAAATCTGTGTAGGATGTTGGATTTTGAGCTGATGTAGTTCACATGAGTAGTGCATACCACATTCTAGATGAGAGGACAACATGATTTGATCTTTCAAGCCCCAGTAACAATCTCTAGGTCTTTAAGTAGGAAGAAAACTGTGGTTTGGGCTCTTCTGCTACAGTGAGGAATAGATGGTTTATCTTCCACCCTCCCTTTTATAAAAACTACTTGTGTGTCTGATGGTGGAAAGCTGTGGAGAGATCCCAGCGCTGCCCCTCTGCCTGCTTGTTTCCTTGTGTTGCCTGATTTGGTTTTCCATGTGTATGCTCAGCCCTGGGCAAGGCTGCTTTGTCATATCTGCAGTGAGCCAGCAAGAGGAAGAGCAGTAATGTGACACACATAGTAGACAGGATCCAGAGCCTGCGGGTTAAAGGGTATGGTATGAACTCATCTTGATTAGCTTCATGGTGTGTGTCCATCACCACTTAATTGGCTGCCAATAGCTTCCCTAATGAAGGATGATGGATAGTGCTCAGGGGCCTGCTTGAAGGGTCCAACACGTGAGAAGGAAGGATGTGTGCAGAAATACATCTCTCACCTGGAAAGGCCATTGGGAGGTGGAGCTAAGTGGCATGGCAACACTTGGAGAGCCTGAGCGCAGGCAGTTCCTCTTTTCTTTGCATCAGGACAAGCATCAGTTGTCTTCCAAGGCAGAGTTGGTAATTTCTGTGACCCTGCATGCGCTTGGCTGGTTAGGGTGATCATTTCCTGTTCCCAGCAGAGATGATCTGGTGTTTGAGAATGTTCTCTCTCTCTTGCCTTTCTCTGGTTTTGGTTAGCAAGTGTGTTCTCTCAGCCAGCCGTTGACTTAACTTCTCCAAGCTGGAAGGTCTGAAAGGTCAGTTGCAGTCCTGCGGAACAGTCTCACTTTCTGAGCTCACTTTGAATGATTCTTTGGGAGTTTGGAGTTCTCTCATGTCATAAAAAAAAATCTAAACCTTCATAAGGCTGTGCAGATGAAACAAAATTGTTGTCTTAGCCCACACGGGGCATTATGCAGCCTGGCAGATCCCTTCCTTGTAGCAATAAGAAAAGGATTTGGCATTTAACCTCTTGAAATTAAACCAGAGTGTGAACTTCAATAGTTCAATCTTATCAGGGCTTTGCTAGAATAACAAATTGGGGAAAAATGTAACCATGTCTCCAACATGACCTTGGCAGCTCTGCCCCTGTGATGTGAGAGATTAGGTAACTCTAAGCAGATGTCTGTTTATTTTGAAAATAATAGTTATAAAATCTTTTCTTTCCCCGGTTTGTTTGTACTGCCTGTGAAAGATGTGACAGAGAGAATTGTGGGCTGCGTGGAGCACTCTGGAAGAGGCTGCTCTATTATGCTGAGCAGTAATTGCTCTTGGAGGTTTGAGTTATTGATCTATTGGTGGGGGTTCAATTTCAGCGTAAAGACCTGTGTTCATAGTTTAATTGGAGTGATTAATAACTCACTCGCAGGCTAGATGGGAATCAATGCAGATTTCAGACAGCAAAAGTAGTACATTTTCTCCTGTAATGTAGTATTTGATGGTTTATTATTTGCTGTTGTTTGAGTAATTAAAATCGTAAGTTTCCTTGGTATGTAGGAGTTTCGTCTATTTAAAAGCTTACATCTGGAGTTGAATATTTGTGCTTGTTTGCTTTCATGTTGGGGGCAGCTGTAATAGCTTATTTACCTTGTTGCTTGTGTGTCACTCAGATTAGGTGTACAATATGCCATTGCACACAAAAATCCCAGAACAAAACAAGACTAGTGCACCTTTAGTAGTAACTACAAGAAGTTTTACTAACGTTTTAGGGCCAGAGCAATAGGGTGGCTCTTACGTCACTGTTTTTTAGGTATCCAGCATCTGCTTAGGAGCAGCACTGAGGAGATTTAACCCTGCAGCGTTTGATCCACCATTATAGCCTTAGATTAAAAGCCTATATGAAACTTTCAATCTCATTACAACACCAGCATCCACAGTAGGTGCTTTAGCTGCAAATCCAGTTTCAGCTTTGCATTGAAATACTGCCAGAAGCAGCATTGCTAGGAAAATGCAGTGTGACTTACTTTGGGGGGATTTGAATGGTGATCCTTCTTCCTTATGCTCTGGCCCCAATCCCTGTGTTTGGCACCCATTTTCATTCAGCTCCTGCAGCTTTGGAGTGTCATCATGCATGCTTACAGCTAACATGCCTGGATAGAGCATGGAAAGCTCCCAAATCTCTAGGAATAAAACATCCCATTAAAGAACCATAAAGCAGCAAATCAGGTCCATAGGTCTTAATGCTGAGGCTCTCAGTTTCTAGGGGAGGCCGTGAAATCTTTCTCTGCTCCAAGCTTTCACAGTGAAGGCTCTTATCTACGTAGCTAGCTAAGAGAAACATTTAGCACAGTGGTTTTGAATCTTCTTGATTTGCAGAGTCCAATAAGCTTTCTATGGGAAGTGCAGATTCCTGTATGGCAAATTAGTCCTAATGACAACAGACCTTTTCTTTTTCACTAACGTTCACAGATTTGGTGGTATATACATGAGCCACAAATGAAAACACTGATCCAGATGAAGGTGTTTTAATTTTAAGTAAATGTTTCCTTAGGTAATCTTTCCTACTGGCCCTAAAAGTTCCAGAGTAAATGTAAATTGGCCATGCTTGAGTTTTCAGTTGAGTGAGAAACTGTAATTGTACAGAGAGTGTAAGGAACTTGGCTGGAGTGGATGGGAGCTGAGCCCAAAGCCCTTGGCTGCATCAGCATCATTGGAGTGGTGGTGGCCATGGGTAGAGCTGATGCTGGGGAGTGCCCACACGGGTGTGAGAGAAAAGAGATCTCTCCATGTGCTCCCAACATGAAGCTCGTGGAGCATGTCAGCCTTCAGTCTTGGGTTTGCTGGCTTTGTGTTAAACACGTAGATGCTTGCCTTGTCATGCCTTTATGAAAATGACTTGAAGATATTTTACTACTAAACTTGGGTGCTTCAGAAAGAGGTGGGGGGGGGAAGACACCCTTGGATGTTAATTCTGAGGACCAAGCTGACAGCTTTTTGCCACCACTGCTTTCTTCTAGGTTGAAAAGCTGAAGGCTTGTTACAGCCCCAGCATACAGCAATCTAGCAGGTTAAATGACTTGGGCAACACGGTTTATTAAAACTGGCAAGTGCTCGCTCCAGTTCTCTTCCTGATAGTCAAGGCTGTCTGGGAGAGTAATTGATAGTGGCAGCTGTTCAGAGGGTGTTTCAGATTGCAGCAAGACGATTTGACTTGACGGACAGCTCTGTACAAATGAACTGAGTGATAGGGGCTGGATCCAAACTGGGTTGCAGAGGGGCTCCCACTGAAAGCCGTGAACAAAGCCCTGCTCCTGCATGCAGGCGCTGAGCTCTGCAGCACAGGTCCCAGGCCAGGCATGAGGGTTTGTGCTTACTCTCAGCTTACTTTCCTCTGTGAAAAAACACTGGAACATCCACCAGTGGCCTGTGATGTTCTGAGGAGGCCTTGTTTCAGGAGAACATTTATCTGACACAACCTAACGTGTGCAGTATACTGCTGTCATGATGGAAATTTGCCTTTGCTTTCAATATAATGTTAAAAATGGTTCACATTACACACCATGGAGCCTTCCAGACAGTGTTTTTGTGTACAAGTCCCAAGGTTTTATTTCTTATCTTGATCTGATTTGCATTAAAATAGGTGGAGGAACTTGGTGTCCCATACTGGGTAGCTTCTGTGTTGTAGCTCTGCTTGCCTTACCTTTGCAGACCAAGCTAATTGTCTCATGTCTTAAGTAGTGCTTCCCCTAAAATGCAATGAAAAAGCAATCTATATAAAAGCAAAATCCAGCTAGGGATAAAGAATTAGCACTTAAATATTGATTTTCACTTGTAAGCAGTCTACCAGTGTCAGCGCTATCATTGCCAATGCAAAATACTTCATTCGCTCTTGTGCTTTTATATGTTGCATATCCACAATACATTATGCAGCACTCTAAAAGCTCCGTTTTTTAAAGAAAAGGGTTTATTGGCTTTCACTGAATACACTCCTTTAGTAATTTGCTGTAAAATCATGCTCTTCTGTACTCATTCTCTGTGCTGATGGTTCAAACTCGTCTCTGGGACTCATCAGCCAACTTTTAAATACTCAGCCTCTTGCCACATACGTCGTTGTAATTCCTGTGGTGATGCTTTTGCAGTGTTTCTTGCTTGAATTCTAATATGGAGCAGGGTTCATCACAGCCAGCCTGGCCTGTGTCTGTTTTCAAGGATGCATACAGGGTGGATGGATAGGCTGCAGATGGTGGTGGTTGTGTTTCTTGGGAAATTGCCATTGGTAAAGATGTCATTGATGGATGTAGGAGAGGAATTTCTTTCTCACATCACCCCATCACCCTTGCTGTTTGAATATAACGAGGGAGACTGCAGAAAGACATGTGAATGACTCCACTTTTCTCTTTTCAAGAGACAAAGGAAAGGCGTGCAAGCAAGATTAGATTATTTCCAATCACATTGTACGTTTGTTGACAGTCTCCTTTCAGCAGCAACCAGCAGCTTGCAAAGAGCAAGAGGCAGGGCTGGAGCTGCTGGTGCCCTAAGTACCGTTTGTATAACACAGTAACTGCTTATTGGAGTTCTCAAAGCAGCCTTTACATGTTTAATCCCTTGCACTTGAGCAGCATGCTCTTAATCAGCTTGAAAGCAAATTCATGTAACAGAAAGGTTTAATTTGTGTCTGGGACTTTCTGTATTGTATTTAGCCTGTAATGCTCTGTAGTTATACCCTAGCAAGCATGTCACCCTGTGCAGCCATGGGATGGGCAGCACATGTTTATTCCAGTCACAGATTCTGAATTCACAAGGTTCATGTCTGATCTGTGCTGATGGTCTTTCAGGTTCAGGTCACTCCTGAAACACACTTTTAGCGGCAAATTCAACTGTAGTTGACGTCAGCATTTCCCTTACGTTTCACTGTAAAAACTCTTGTTTTTACAGATGTACAACAGCAGTAGCTGGAGATCTCTGTGCTTTTAAAGTTGTTAGAAGTTTTCATCTTTACCGGGTTAAATTAGAATGGCATGTAGCCCAAGGCATAGAGAGGTTAAAACTTTGCAGCACTCCAAATGACAAATCAGTCAATCAAGGAGGCAAGAATTACTAATCCCAGGTTATTTTTCTTGTTAGAGCAGTTTCAGCCCTTTCTTCTCTGTCTCTCCCGGTCATCGTTCATCCCTGTGAGATCAAGGGATGTTTCACTGTCTGTTCATTTAAGAAAACTTCTCAATGGAAGAAGTCCAAAGTGTTTGGTTAGAAAATAAACAAAGTTGGCATGCTGAAAAGGGGTAGCGCTCTGCATGGTGGAGGACGGCAGATGTGATCCAGCCTTCCCAGAGCATGGCTGAAACATGAATCATTGCAAATGTCAGATTTCCTGTGAAAGGACGAGCTGAACTGACATGCGTTCAGGTTTAATTAAGGTTGAGTTATTGGAGCTGACTGTCAACTCTTAGGCAAATTGGCTCAGCCTGTTATCATTAAGCACGAAAATTACTCTAGGACTTAGTAAAAATAAACACGTTTTTGCCTCTAGAACATTTAGGTGTGGTTTGATGGGCCTGTGTGTTTGTTGGGGCAGTTGTGCTCAGCTCTGTCTGAAGGGCTAGATGAGGAGCCAAAGTACAGAAATTCCTGAAAGGATCTCGATGAAATCCAGCTTGCACAAAAAAAGGGAGTATTTGGTTTCTGTCCTTGGGATATTTCCATATATGACCAGCAGTCAGCCAGGTCAATTGGAAGGAGCTTGGGCATATGAAAGTATAGTTCCCATAGGAGGAATAATTGAGCATCCTACAAAGAAACTGCAAAGGTTGAGATCATGACCAAAATGAGCAACTCCTCTTGTTAAAATCATTAGAATTAACTCCCTGAGGGATTTCAGGGAAGGTAGCTCAGAGACTTCCATGTGAATGGAAAAGAAAGTCTTGAAGAAGGTGATTTTTGTGATAAGTATCATGAAAAGGATCTTGTTAAGTACCTAAGAAACCCTAGGGTAATTATAGCCTTCAAAATTCGTTGTTTCTTTGATTGCATAGGGAAAGCACTTCTCTTGGGTATGGTTAGCTACTGAGTGGTGTTGGAAACAGGCACTGAACAGGTAGGAATAAATGTTGATAGAAGTGTCTAAGAAAAACGCGTGTCCTGCCTTTGTTCACATGTGATTCCATTCCCTTCGCCTGTTGCAGTTCACCCTCAGGTCAGCCACATGAAGCAGCTTCTCTCTCTCGTATTGCACCACAGCCATCAGAAGATGAAACAGCAAAGTCACCAAAACACCAGGATTCACCCACCATCCTTCCTGTGTGGTGGCTGCGGTGGCTTGGGGATTTTGCTGTCTCTCACATGCTTCTCCATGCTCGTCTATGAATTCACACTGTATCTTTCCCTTCTCACTGCTGCTTCTTTTCCTTGGTGTGGCTACAAAAAGAGGATACACACTCATGCCTGTAGCTTTTCTAAAGGGGGAGGAAAGACATTGGGGTATTTTCATTGTTGTCAAGAATAAGACACAGGAAAATTTCAGTACTGCAACCTGAGAGATGCAAGCTGGCAGCAAATATCCCTATTACCAACTCATACAACCAAGCTGGCTGGTCATTGCAGTCAGCATGGGAGCATGAGCTTTTGCTTGGAGAAAACTGCAAATGAAAACTAATGCAGAAACCACAGGGAATCAGTAGTTGTACATAACACTGGCCAAACAGCTGCTTTTAATACAGGACTTCATGGATTTGTTTTGGATCTAATTGATTTTATACTCAACTTTTGTGGTGCCAGTGTGTTTTGAATATATACCAGTAGTCTACATTGTCTGTAATTACACAATAAGTTTAACTGTAGGAAGGAGGCCTGTTGAATGGAAAGAACTAATAGGCTCTCAGGAAGCTTATGAATGAATCAGGAATGAAACCAATTTCTTTTAATGGGTAGCTCCTGAAAAACAGTGAGATCTACAGTTGTGGAACCCACCTCTCAACTACCAAGTGCTCCACCAGTGGCCCACAGCAGACTCAGTAATACCAGGCATGGGAAAGCGATACTCATGTCATCTTTATCTTACTGCTGGCTAAATTCTAGGCTCTTGGGAAACCTGTGGATGAAACAGGAATGACACACAATTGCTTTTAATGGGTAGCTCCTGAAAAAACAGAGGGATCTACACTTGGCATCCAAAATGCCCAGTGTGAGGATTCCTGACTTGACTAGTCAATGGTAATTTTTCTGTTGCTGAAAATTTACAAGAATAGATGGCATTATAAAAAATAATGGTGCACGAGAGAAATTTATTTTTTAAATAAATTCTGTGACACCTTAAATAACATTGGAACCAAGTCTAGGTGCGTCTCAAAACAGGGGTACGTGTGACTCAGGATCTCGTATTTGAAAAAGAAATTCACTGAAACAACAGCCTTATATTTGTTGTAGGGAACAAATTGACATTGTGTCAAAGCTGTGAAGATGTATAAAGAGCTGGAAAGTAACAGGGTTGATCATGCTTGTGGCCAGGCAAAGTGCGGGTGTTTGGAAAGACTTCTGTTCCTGTTACTTGTGAGTTTCAGGCCATAAGTGCTTAGCCTTCTTCAATTGGTAAATACAGTTCATATGCTTCCATTAATTCTTTTTTCATGTTCTGAATTTGTACAGGTTTATTAATTGACTGATTGATTGAGGAAAGAAATGGTGCAGTAGTGAGTGTGCAGGCAGAGCCAGCTGCACTGTGGGAAACTGCCTTTTATCTCAAGGAAGGAGATGCCATCACCACACAAGCATTTTCTGTGCAGAAGGCGAGCGGTTGTGCTACAGGCTCTGATTGATCCCTGTTCTCCTCTCACCTAACACCAGCAGTGTGGTGGTCAAGTCACCCAAGCAGCAGCAGTGATGACTCTTGGCTTCACATAGGTTGTGTTTGCAAATGCCTGGTTAGAGCATCTGCACAGCCAGAATTAGCCCTTGGTGTGTGTTGTGTGTTACTTCCACACCTCCTACCTCAGGAACTGTCTCAGTCCTTTGATGAGAAGGGAAAATTTCAAAGGTGGAATTTGTTCGTGAGGGTGTTGGAAGCATGTTAATGAGTGTAGGTAGCACCTCTTGCATGTCTGCAAGCCAGCTAAACGCAGACAGCCCCCAACAGATTTTGGTGAACACTAGCAGTATGTATCCTAAAAGTCAAATCAAAGTGCTGTGTGTGCGCAGTGGGCTGTATGCATGTGAAACAATACTAGTTCTTGTAACCCATGAACAGCTTGTCTTGTAGGTATTTGTGCGCACAAGGATACACAGATAATGTCAAAAAGAGATTCACAGTGGGAGTTGAATCATGTTCATGTTGATCCTTTCACTGGTCTTTGACCTTCTGGATACTGCTTGATCTGAAATACCTGTCTTTTCCTGCCTTTTTTCTTTTTTCTTTCCAGCCCTTTGGGCTGCTTTGTTTAACTTAATTTTAAAAGAAAAAAAAAAAAAATAAAAGGCAATACTTGGCATCATAGACTGAGTAATTCCGTTTGGAATTCTCACTGTAGGTGCATTTTGCAAGGTTGCAGCATTCCTGATAGTGCTGGTACGCTGTGCTTACAGTCTTGTGCAATACATAGGGTGAGCAGGACCACACCTGGCTGCTCACTGCACTTCTGACTGGATTTTTCCAGCCTTCTCTGTTCCGTTCTTCCAAGTAAGCATGAGGGCAGGGAACAGCAGTGACATGGCTTTGCTGCAGGACTGTCCCATCCTTTGCTACACAAAGATTCCAGGTAGCCTCCTTCCTAGAAGCCACATGGGATTATCATGAATGATTAGTGCTTGGGTCTCAGTGCATTGTAGCTGGAGTTGAGACTAAACACAGTGTAGATTACCTTGAAAGTGTTGAGAAAATGAAAAGTCTTCATGATCAGGCTTGTGTTTGTGAGCTCATTACCAGCCTTAAAACTTGGATCGAGCAGGAAATACTGTAGCAGTAACTTGAGATAGGTTCATACTCCTACTGTACGTAACCTTGGGTCTCTGTAGAAGTCACAGAACTGTATATTCATTGTATGAATGCATTCGTTTAATGACAACTAAGTCTCTTGCACACGCACACTAATGAGTACTGTAGACCAGCCAGTCAAGGACAGCAGAAGGACAGACACACACATCCATCTTGCAGCAGCAGTCCTCCCATGATGCTCCCACAAGCTGAAGCATGACTTATTTTTTCTCAGGCATATGTTCTACCAAGCTGAGAAACAAACACAGACCTTTCAGCATGCGCTTTGTTCTTTTTCTCCTTGCTCTCTAAGGTCCCACCTTGAATGACAAGCCAGAAGCAAAAGCAGCCAATGTCCCAAAGGTGTCTGGGCTAGAGCGGAGCCGGGAACTGAGCACCGACGTGCCCTTCGCCCTGCCTATCCCCAGCCCCCAGCCAGTAGCTGCCGTTGTGACTTCTACTTCCTCAGCGCCCACATCAAGTGCCAGAGCAAGCCCACTGTTGAAGAAGGAGCCAGTGATTTCAGCACCAGCACCACCAAGGCTCACGCCTCAGCCGCAGCCTCGGCCACAGTCACAACCTCAACCTCGGCCCCAGTCGCAGCCTCAATTAATACCTGAACTTCGGACCCAGCCTCCGAGTCACATCCCTCCACCTCTCAACTACCAAGTGCATCACCAGGTGGCCCACAACGGACTCAATAATATCAGGTATGCAAAAGGAATATTCATGTCATCTAGCCTGTTCTACTGCTGGGCTGCAGCTTGTTTCAGATGGGTTAGAAATTGCTGAGAGGCAAGACGAGCACTCTGTCTGTGTAAAATGCTGCAGGTTTTAGATGCTGGACTTTCTGACTCCCCAGGCTGGATTTTCCAACAGTGGTGGATAGCTGTTTGAAACGTGGTGATAAATTCTCCTTTTCTAGGAAAAAGGCATGTGTAACTGAGGTTACACATGGTTAAGGTTGCACCTTTACTGTCCAGTTTCCAGTGGAGTTTCGCAGTGTCGTGTCTGAGCTAATTCTTGCCTTAGAAATTTGAAGTGGTTAGAGTTTGAGCAACTCCCTTGTTTCATACTAAGAAAAATTTCTATTGAAGTAGGTTTATTCATGATTATTGCAGTTTTTTTTTGTTCACCAGCATCAAAAGAGAGATATCTATATTGGAAAATGCTGTGTCCCTTAGAACAGGGCTTCCGTGTAGGCTGAGAAATCTGCTTCAATCTGACACATTCAGATCTAGAAGGAGACTTAGCTTCGCTGTTTAAACGGCCTCCATCCAGTAAGTAGGATGGGTGAAAACAGTACGGATAAAATGTTTCTGAAGAAAAGAGTTTAGCCAGTCAACTGGAGCCAGCCTTTATGCTCACACAGAAAACACACCTTGCCTCCCAAACCAGAACCAGGCTAGTTTAAACAAGATGAAAAAACTCATTTCAAACATAATATTTGACCACACGAGATTCAAAATATGAATGGAGAGCTGCCATTAATGTGTATTTCATAGTATCCTGCATAGTTAAGTTCAGTTGTGGTTTTACCCTGTAAATGCCACCACAAAAGAAATTATTAATAAGACTGTGAACTATTCAAGATATGTCAGAGTTTAGATGGCAGCAGCTAATTGCTGTGGTGGGAATTGCACTGAATACTAACTGCCTTCCACCCCAGAAAAACTTCAGTCAGTCATAGTGGAGTAATAATAATAGAAGATGTAAAACACAAAATTATTACAAGAAAGAATTATCAAGATGGTATGTGTTTGCATGCTTGTGAATATAACTGCGCAGCATATACAAGATGTTCCCGAAGTCAGTCACACGTATGCAACTGTGTGTACCCAGAGCCCCAGAGAAAGGAATTGAAGTAGTTGCTTTGTATGCTCACAAGGACGCACATGGCCATTGGAAGGTCATCAGAGGCTAAATAAAGGTGGAAATTTCATCTGCCTCTGTGGCCTTCATCATTATCTCATAGATAGCTCTGAGGATTGTAACTTGTTCAAGCACCAGAGGAAACGTCATTCTGGAGATCCCAAGCCCCATCCTGCCCTGCTGGAGAAGTTCACTGAGATTTGTTAGCATCACCACTGCCATTATGAAAACCAAAAACATAAGCTTGAGGAGGTCGAGGTTACATTGTTGTGTTGTTTCTGGTAGTACATTTCTTGTGCTGTTTCAGTCTTGTAACACGCTGTCTGTCTTTCTCCCCTCTCTTCCCCTCATCTTTTCTCTGCAGCCGGAGCAGCAGTGCTAGCAGTGCAACAAGCATCAGCCTCCCGAAGCATCTTCCCCTGTCGCCCCAGATTCCTCCACACCATTCCTCCGGCCCAGCTCTGCCCCTCTCCATCTCTAATCTTGCTACCTCGCACTTCTCTCTCAGATCGCAGACCCAGCACCAGCACCATCCGGCCATGTTCGCCACCCCACCTACGCTGCCACCTCCACCAGCGTTACCTACCAACAGCCTCGTGATACCAGGTCATCCTGCAGGTAGGTTGCTTTCTTCTTCCAAGGCTCATCTGCTGTGCATGTACTGGAGGGTGCTGAGAGATGGGCAGGCTGGTGGGCAGGTAAAATACAGTGACACAGACCCCTGTGCAGGCAGTGTGTGCTGGAACTGTGAGTGCTTGTGAAACAGGTAGGAGACCTGGACATGCTTTACCAGATGAGAGATTGTATAGAGGCAGCACTGTGACATTCTACAGTTATCAGACTTTTTTTATGTTAAGAAAGGACTGATATATGGTTTTCCATTCTCCCCTTCCTTGTCCCCACTAGTGAAAGCTCTGCTGTTAGGAATGACTTGAAAAAAACTTTCTAATCATGCAGAAAGCTGTTGTAACTGAATATCTCTTCTCCCCTTAGACAAGCAGCACATCCTGCTGGCAGAGCAGGACCTCTGCCTGCAGCAGCATAAAGTCTCTGTGTGCCTTTGGCTTCTTGGCCTCTATGTCTGAGGCAGAGACAAGCTGACAAGCTCTGCTGTTCAGCTCTCACTGTCTTTGCACCCTTTAAATCGTTTCCTTTGTTCACCCTGGCCCCCATTCTATTGTCACTTCTGCCCTAAATGCCCTGTTTATAGCTTATCCATTAGCCTACAGCTGTCCCTGGAAGAGACCCTGGCAGCTGGAGACTTCCTTGTGACTTTAACTTGCTGGGGCCTCCTTTTGATCTGGCATTTGACTCCACAACTAACTCAGCAGGGATTTAAACAGGACAAGCCTTTTGCTTGTTTCCTATGGAGCCAGTAAAAGGAATAAGGAGAGGGCAGATTTGCTGTGGAAAAATGTGATGGCCTTGTAGCCCCTTTTTTTTTTTTGTCCCAGGAGCTAAATAATGTCCCGTTACTTATAACTGCTTCTTTAAATGAAAGGAACATGTGAATTGGTCCAAAGCGAGCTCTCAGAACGTTGATAGACAGAAGTGCTTGGGGTTCCAGCCAGAAACAGGATCACATAGGCCAAACCTGCTGGCTTTCATAGGCCCTGGCACCATCTAGAATTTCAACCACATGGCTGGGAAGATGTTGGCAGCACTGTGGGAGACCTATTCATTGCTTCCCCTGTTTAAGGCAAAGGACTACTGTGATGGAGTCTTTGAAAGTACTGCAGAAGGAAATAGCAGTGCGCTCACTAAAAGCGTGATATTGCAGCCACTGAAAGCAAGTATGTTTTCACCATTAATTTCAGGAGGTGCAAGATCAAGTGACCTATTCACATTCAGCAGCTTGCCAGGAAACGGTAACAGTCTTGCTCCTACTAAAAGGATTTCTCCTGCAATTTAAGCAGGAGAAGCCTAAGTTAGTGGAGAGAAAGGTCTGGGCGTCTAACCCTGCAGACAGTGAAATGTCTCTTGTCTGCATTATATGAAATGCCTGCAAACTGGCACATCATAAAATCAATACCGAGTGCTGCAGAGCCAGGAGCTTCTGTTGTCATTCCCATAAAAGTTTCTTAAAAGCAAACAATATTGCTAAGCAGCCCTGAAGAGCTAGGATCTGACTGCCACTAACAGCATTGTCCTTGCTGTGCCATTTGAGTGCATATGTGCTCTCAGTAAAAGCGCAACTTAGAAAAGCCATCAGAAGAGGGTATGGCCCTTTGAAGTTTCCTTGTTCTCATCTTTTCTCCCCCCACTTTGGAGGAAAATGTACTCTTCCTTTAAATTTATTTTGGCACACTTGTTGGTGTTACCAAGAGGAGAGCCAGGGCTCAGAGCTTCTGCATTCACTGATTCAGATTCAGGTCTTTGAGTAACAGGAATGTACCTCTGGTGGCATTTCTTCCCTTTGAAACCTAAAGCTTATACAAGTAACTTAGGAGCAACCCTTGTGTGGGCTGCTGCCCTCTACTCAAGGGCACTGTGGCCGGCCCTCATGTAGTATGCACAGAGGAAACAGTGGTCTTTGTGTCTTGTCTTCTGCACACGAGGATACCCAGCAACATTAACAGGTGTGATCTTTTTCTGCTGTGCCCACCTCATATGTGCACAGAGAGCAGTAGGGTATGAACATTCAAAGGGCTGCTCAGTTGCTCTTCTCCTAGTTTGTATTATTACATAGCCAGGCCCAGTGGACAAGGCATCACTGCAGGCGCAACAACTCAGTTCTGATCTTGACATTGCCCAGAGCCCCTCACAGAGCTGGTTATTACTCGGCAGTCCCATCCTTACTATGAAGCAGCCACCTCTCCAAGTGACACACTGCTTCTCCAAACATCCCCAGGCCTTTTCTTCTCCTGACAAAGGCCAAAGTTGTGGTACAGGGCTGTGGGCTGGAGCCAGCTGCAAATCTATCAGTCTGACTTCAAGTCTCTTAAAGAAATTGGATATCAGAGCACTCACAAGTGCCAGCTCGCTTTTATCTCTCCCTCCAGAAAAGTGGATTATCTTGATGCTAACAGAAGGATGCAGTTTCTTTAAGTCATGCCAGATTTAAATGCGTAAACACACATGCATATGAAATAATACTCATATTTTTCAAAGAGGTTAGGGTTTGGACCTAAGTGCTTTCAAGCCTAGTTACTATTTTTTTCTTGTTTACTTGCTCCGTTCTAGGCTCTTTTTCTCCAGTGCCTTAGGCTTTAGTATCACAAGTGTATATATGTTCTGCTTTTATATTAATTATTATAAAGATTATAGTAGTACACAGTAGTTGCTTTTAACAGTACATGTATTACTAAAAAGCACCTAAAATTTGCTTTCAGAAGTTACTTTTAATAGGATGTAGGCTTTTAAGTGGTAGTAGAGACCTTGAAGTTCCCCATCAGAATGCCTGTTTTTATAGATCTTAACCATGTCACTTCAGAAGGTGATTGATTTAGACATTTCTAGTGTTACTCCAGAAAATTTAAGTAAAAGAAATGCCTGTAGAACATGAAATAAAACTTCAAAGCACATGTATTCTTTCACCCCTTTTATATTCAGTGCTGCAGTTTAAAAAGGGGTGTTATACTGAAAGAAGTGGATTCATGTAAATTTAGAAGCAAGTAGGTCAGTCAGGACTGGATGGATGTCATCCACAGCTGGTGACACAGGTTACTGTCAGCTTAGAAAATAGATAACACGTAGGATGCTGATTCCTGTTTGAAGTTCATAGGCAAAAGCACAGATGGATTTGATACCAGCCAACATTGTGGGGAAGGGGACTTTGGAATTTGTCCTTACTGTCTTCAGTCACATCATTTCTGAAGTGCTGGTATCTTCCACTGCCCTAAACCACGTCAAATTCAGCTCAGGTTGTTCTTCTAGAGGAAGATGCTGAGAAGAGGCCACATGTAATTTTGTTTCTGCAGTTGTTGCAACCCTAAGCCTGTTCAATGTTTCTCCTCCCCAGTGATCCTCCATGTTTTCTCATAGGAGAAAAGCCTGGAGACAAGGACAAAAAATGATAATTATAACCTGTTAGAAATTTAGGAAAGGACTGCTTAGTATTTAGAATCTCAAAAAAAAAAAAAAAAAACAAAGAAAGCCTCAATTTGTAGGATGGATGTTCTTGATCGCTGTACGCATGTCCTGGGGCTGAGAGGGGGGAGGATGGTACAGGCCAAGCAGGTAGTTTCCAGCCACCCAAATCCATGGTTATGTCACCGCATTGTAGATCTGGTCAAAATTTCACCTCTTTAAGTACATATATTAGAATTTAACATGCACATTAGGCCACCATCCATTTTCAGCGTACATGTATGCTTCTGCCTTTCACACATCCAAAGGAAACAGGTCAGTATTACTCATTTTAAAGCGAGCCATTGTCCTCGAGGGCGCTCCCCAGCATCTCGCTGGCACGGGAAGGTCCGGCCACCGTGGCCACAAGACCAGGCCTCCAAGGTCCGTTCCTGGAGGCACTTTGGAGCCATAGGCCAGCAGGCGCCAGGGAGGAGGAGGAGGAGGAGCATCCTTTGGGAGCCGCGCGGGGGGTGGGTTGGGGGGCGGCGGGCGGTGCTTGCTGAGCCCCCATGATGTTTTCTGCTGTGATGACTCATGGTGTTCTCTCTTGTCTTTAGATACCAGCCTGTTGATATCATTCAACCAACCAATCATGTATTGCCAGCCTCATTCGGGGATTCTGATTGGTACTTTGTCACAGGCATCTCTCTTACCTCCACCAATGAGTCCTCACGTAGAAAACCACCACAGCATGACCTGCAGAAACAGGGAATGCCAGGTGAATATTGACTCTTTCTCCTCCGTCTTTGTGGTACTCACGGGCCCACGGGCCTCTGTGTCTTTTTTTTTTCTCTCTCTCTCTCCTCTAGATCACGAACTGCTCAGGCAAGAGCTGAACAACCGGTTTTTGGTTCAGAGTTCGGACCGGGCCGCTGCCTCACTTGGCCCGGTGCCGCTGCTGAGAGCGGAGTTTCACCAGCACCAACACACGCATCAGCACCAACACACCCACCAGCACACATTCACTCCTTTTCCATCCAGCTTGCCCCAGACGCCGCTCATGCCGCCCTCTGCACCTCCCATGGTGCGTACCCCAGCCCAAAATGTGAGGATAAGTAGAGCATCTCTGGTCAAAAAGCCTAACCCACTCTTGTCAGACAAAACCCAATCCTCTGCATTTCAGCCAGGCGTGCTGTCCCTGACCTTCTGACTTGGAGGCCTGGACAGACAGGCCCAGCACTCCCAAAGGGACCCCTTTTCCATCCAGAGCCTCCACACTGAGTCTCTGGGTCCCCTAAGCTGCTACCCATGAGCAGATAGCACACCCATGAGACAAGTCCGGAGTCCCTTTAGTTTCCCTTTTTGTGTGTCCTGCTGTGTATTTCTATTCTCCTTTTCCCAGAGCCAGGTGCCATGACAGCAAAACACTGCAAGATCAATGGCATCTGGTGTACCAAACACAGTCCCCACAACTGTTCATTGTGGGGCAGACCATATTTGCTTACCCAGACTGTACTTACTCTCACCGTAGTGCAGCATCTCATCTGAGTTTTGTCCCTCTTCCTGCTAATTCCCTAATTTATATCAATTTTGGCATTTATCATTTGATTACATCAATGAGCACTGATTTGTGTGGGCTGGTTCTTCTTGCAGGAGAGATACTTCTGGCCATGTCATAAGCGTTAGCATTTTACCATTGATTTTGCTTGTAACACAGTGGGACTTTGCTGCAGCTGTTAGAGAATTGTTAGAGGTCTGCCACAAATGGATTTTGTCAGTGCTTTAAAACGCATTCTCCCCATTTCTGGCAATTACTTTGTGAAATTGAAAGAACAAGATTTAGCTTTTTCCCCGCTCTCAGTTTCACACTGTGTCCAAAACATAGAAACAACCCTCTTCTGCTAAGGCTCGCAAAAGTCAAGGGTAACAACAAAAGCAGCATTTGGGAAGGACTACCAAGGGTTCAAGGAGGAGAATGTTTCTTCACTTTTCTTCCTACTGCTGAGTGCCCAATGACATTCTTGGGTTGTAATCTGCTTAGCAGCAAGACAATTAGAAGTAATATCATCCACCCACAATCCAGCCCCAGGTGTTTGCTCAATGTATTCGTGTGTAAACACCTTTCCTTCTCTTCTTGGTCTGTGTAAAACACTCTTGAACCTTTCCTCCGAAACCTCCTCTATTATTTAAGAATCATGATATCCGATCCTGTGAACATCTCCCTCCCCTCCCACCCCTGTCCTGTTGATGTCAGCCTTCATACCAAAAACCACTTGCAAGGCTCCTTTGTTATATTTCACTCACATCTTATATTCCACTAGATCAGGTTTGCTAATCCCAACACCAGAGAAAAGTGTTGAAATTTACAGCTGCATGTGTTTGGTAATTTATGGTATTTACACTGGAGGGGACATGGCTCCAGTAATAACTGTAATTAATGAAATTACAAATCTACTCTCCTGCACATAGAGGAGTGTGAAACAGCAGCTGACTTGCCAAATAAGCAGCTTTTCATGGGGTCCTGTAGCTCCCTTCCCTGCCTTTTCCCCATTCCCTCCACCCCAGCAGAATGCACATACTGTTCAAAAATGCAATGTGTATATGCTTTGGTTTTGTTTCCAAGGTGGTACAGGACAAATGGTCATAAAAATAAATATGGGGCACAGACTACACACATGGAGGTGTTAAAACCCCATGCTGGAAGGGAAAAGGATAGCAATCACCTTTTCTCTGGGGTGCTCTCTCTTCTGCAGGAGTTGGGGGAGTATGGAGACACTTGTGCATCTGAAGCAATTAAGCCCTATTCCAAACAATTTTGGAACCTACAGGAACGCAGGAAATGGGGAATTGGTATTGATGGCCCCACAGTAGAAGCTGGGGTCTAGTGGAAAGTATTCCCTACCTTCTAGTGTGTGATCTAGTAGTTCAGTGTTCCAGAGGCAAGTCCCAGACCTGGACCTGGAGCTGAACTTCACTGTGTTTCACTGCACTGCAGCTATCAGGACTGCTTTCTTCATAGTGAAGGAACCTCTTCATATAGTGCCTGCAAACAGGGTTCTGCAGAGATGCTCGGCAGCACCCAGCACAACCCAGGGGCTAGCACCTTTCTGTCTCCATTAGCTTTGGGAAGTCAGTCAGCTCCCTGATGAGCGAGAATGGAATAACGAGTCAGTTCTGCTCTGTTAAATGGTGTACAGATGGGCCGTGATATTTGTCTGTGTTGAAATCCTGATGTGTCCGCTACTCTTGAAACCAGACTCACGTGTTTCCTTTTTTCTCTTTTCTTTCCAGTTTGACAAGTACGCTCCCAAATTAGACAACCCTTACTTTCGACATTCCAACGTGAGTGCTTACCTTTCTAGGTGGTGTCTTTGTTAATGGTTCTGCTTGCACTTCTGCTTGATTTCGATTGATCGGTAGTGGTTTGATTCATTCATTCCTAAAGCTCTTTTTCTGTCTTGAGTTATTTATTCTTTTAAGGTACAAAATTTTCTTTGGGCTTTATTTTTTCGGTTTTTAATCTTTGCCTACTGCATTTTTGCTGCTGCAGCTCTATATTGCTGTGCCTGGGATGGCAGGGAATGCGCACAAACGGCTAAATCAGTGGTCATTGCAGTATCTTTGCAGCTGGTGCTTCTCACAGTGCCGTAGCCTGGAGTGCATGGCTCTCTCACAAGATTTTGCTCAGGTCACAGGAGTAAGTCAAACTGGTGGTTTCTTCCTGGTGCTCCCCACTGCTCTGAAGCATAAAAACTACATGTTCTGGGACTTGTGAAACTGCTGTATGTGCTCAGGAGAGGCCTAAGCAAAACTTAACCCAGCCTACATAACTACAAGGTGGTGTGCATGTTGCCTGTGATTAGTGTGCAGTGCAGCATCTTGTGGTTCTTTTTTGCTTTGACAATTAAAGCAGGGCACATTTCAAAACGGGGTCAATTTGCTACTGCAGAAAAATGTAGAGTTAAGAAGTGAACATAAAACTCAGATTATTCTGATTCCTCTAAAAATGGTGAACAGTCCACCAGTTTTAAAGGCACACTTGTTCAACACTATCTAGAAAATTCATCAGTTGAGTGCATTTTCCAAGTTTTGGCTTTACTCTTACAAATTTTGAAAGCAAATTCAGTGTGTATTTTCACTGTGGCACTCGTTCAACACAGTACAATTTTTTTGTGTGTGCCAGGGTTGGCACCTACCTCCATTATTGTTCAAGTTGTCCTGTGACATAAGCATCTCTTTTTCTTTTGTAGTTCTTTCCAACCTATCCTCCAGCAATGCCTGGAATGCCACCCATGCTTCCACATTCAGGTCCCTTTGGGTCACTTCAGGGAGCATTTCAACCGAAGGTACAAACTTCTTCTTCTGAAGGCTTTGTTCTTTTACTGTATTCAGAGTCGTGTCTCTGGTGATTTTGTAGCACGTAATTTAACTAGCACAAGTGCAGCATAGGGTTGGAAGTGATCACCCTGCAGACCTATGAGCATCCTCTGCACAAAGCAGCTAACACTTCAGGCATTTTATCTTGGCACTACGGATCATTCCATGGAAGAGGGGTATAGTGGTTCACTCAGGAGGTCAGCTGAAACTGAAGAAGTATACAGTCAGATGCATTATTTGATTGAAATGCTTATAGCTAAGAATAGACCAAAGAGTCCCAAATCATTTTATAAATTTAATGGTCTGCGATTGCAAATGATAAACTATTTATTCCCAGAAAAAAAAAAAAAAAGATAAATTGACTGTATAAGTGTGGGAACAATAGGGAGAGACTGCTGTAAATGGGTAGTGCAATTTCAAGGAGCTGAATCTTTATTCCCAGCTACAACACTGTCTGACCTTGGGCAAGTCGCTTAAATCTTCTGTTCCTCAGCTTCTTCATCTGTAAAGTTGATCTTGCCGTGGGTTTTATAAGGGTTGATTAATGCCTGCAAGCTTCTTTGAGATAGTGTGTTTGAAAGGTGCACTGCAACTGTAACATATCATTATAACTAGCACTGATTGGCATTTCAAAATGTTGCCATGATAACCACCATTTTTGACGAATTCTGTGCTGTGCACTGCTTTTTTTTTTCCTCCCCAACATGTTCTTATTATTAACTATTTTTGAATGTACAGAAACTGTTAAATCTTTCCAAACGAGAAATATGCACTATATCTATTTAATATTTGTTTGAAAATGGAGGATTTACTACTCCATTTGGAAGATGATGCATTCGGTTTCTTTACATTCTGTGATTTTAGAGATCTCTTATCTTGAACTGCATTTCCATAGAGCTTTGCTGCTGTGTCAGAAGCCCGGAAGGAGCAGCACTGTAGCCAGACTGTTTCTGTTTGTATTTGGAAGGTGATTTCTGTGATCACACCGAGCAGAGCTGTGGGGTGTGCTTCCCTCCGCAGTCTCACTAACCTCAGTAGAAGTCAGTAGTTAGCAACCGCTGCAAGTAAGGCCTCTAGCAGCCTTCCCACTTCATATTTTTAATGGCAGCTAGAGTATTCCTCAGTGTCTATCAAACCCCTTATTTTCTGGATACATTGCAAAGTTTCTAAAATGGCTTTTTTCAACACAAGTTCTCTATGAAGTAGCTGCAGGCATAAAAAAGGAGCAGTTGCATCGAATCAGAGCGAGCAGGAGGGGCAGATCATAGCTATCCCTTGAGGGAGTTGTCTGCCAGTGTTAATTGTTGCTATTCTTGCAAGGGATGCCAGGGAGTCCCTACAGACTTTGAGGTGCCAGGGTGTGAACTTGTCTTCCCAAGCAAAGGAGCTGCACAGATAAGGTGGAATTGGCAGGTTTTTTCTAATGTGAAGATAGTCTTCAATTTTGCCATAAGGCTACTTATTGTTAATGGGGAGCTTCTGATACAACAGTAGCATGTTCTTCTGGTTCTCATCTTCACTAAAGAGCTTTATAGATAACATCTCACAGCAAAATACCATTCGACCAAAGAGAAGCAGTTACATAGAGAGAAAGAGACCATTACATTTTTAACCAGTTCTTAGTGCTGAATTATAACTAGCTTTTAATTCATTTTAATGATAGATACATACAATATGTACTAGGTTGAGTTTAAGCAGCACAAGGTCATGTTCTGGTGCCATGGTTAATCACTACCATCACTTGATCTCTGTACACTGCTGTGTTTACATGCAGTCTAACATCTGAAAAAAAGAGGGATGAGTTGAAAAATGAATATGCCATTTTGGCACATTATTTTCCAGTTTCCTGCAGGAAACAGAGCTGAACAGCTAGGCATAGCCACTCCAGTCATCATTACTGCTTCATTTTTCCATGTTCTCTCCCTCCCAAGCTGTTTGACTAAAGCCTTCATAATCGTTACAGACCTGATGATGTGGTTTTGGCACACTTGAGTCCTGCACTTCTTGCTTTTCAAAGCAGAGGTTTTGTTTTTCCCCTTCCCATGTCAGTTGCCTACAGCTGTGCATGTAAATCCACTGCACATAAATCCAGGCTGACGGTAAACTTCTCAGTGAGTGTCCCGAAGGCCGTTTCTCACAAGCTAAGAACTTGAAAAGGTCAGAAGTATTCAGTTTACTTTGCTGGAGGAAGCATTCACGTCTTTCTCCAGGGGACAAAGGGACAGGATGACACCATGCTATTAACATGTTGTGATCTTAAAATTCTTGCCTGTATGATAGCTGTAACTTACTTGCCACCTTATATATACCTCAGCTGTCAGGCAGCCCCTGAGAGTATAGATCTGCCCGGGGGAGTTCATTGACTTACCTACACACAAGAATTCTTTTTTTAATGAGTCTGGAAGTTACATAGCTTTAGACAAATTAAAGCCTCTTTCTTCCCACCCCCATGATTATATTCATGGCTTATACAGTTTGACTGAAATCTACTGTAATTCGACCTAAAATGTGAGTGAAATATTCTCTTGAGGAATAAGGTTTAACCCCTCTGCACTCAGCTGTGTGGAGGCCCAGCTGCAGTTGCTCTGGGAGTGGGAGATGGAGGAATGTCGGAACGAGAAGACAAACGGGTTCTTAGGGATCATCTAGGGCAGGGCAGCAGGTGGGATACAGAGGAGGAACAGGGATTCATTCAATGAAGTGTTTAATTCTTGCTGGAAAATGATGGGATAAACAATGCAAAGCTATAAAAGACCCACAAGCACCTTCTAAGGTTTCTCATTTTGCCTTGTCAAAGCAAATAGATGGGCTGTTGCCATTTTAGCCATTGTGTTATCTAGCCCCAGTTGGAGAGGGGCTGCAGTCCAGTAGGTGGAATATGGGATTAGGTTGCTTGAGTTGTTCCATTCCTGACTGCTGTACTGGTTGCTGCCTGAAACATGGAGGGAGTCAGTCCACCTCTCATTCTCTGTCCTACTGCCTGCCTGTTTTGTCTAAAGAACAAGCTTGGGGGGCAGGGACTGTCTCTTCCCATCTACTTTCATACTGCATAGCACAATGGGATTGTGATTTCACTGGGGCTTAGGGGTGCTGCTGTAATACTCGTACCGCTGCTAAAGAATAATAGATGACATGGTGGTTAAATGCTGTTGGCTGTCAGTAAGAGATAACATTTAGCACTAATGTAGCAATATGCGTGTTCAAAGCACAGTACAAACATGGACTAATTAATGCCATTAACATCAGATAGAGATGTTAGATGTACTGCTGGTGTAATACAGCATTATTCACGCTCTATTCTTGTCTTTCAGACTTCAAACCCTATTGATGTAGCAGGTAGACCAGGCACAGTCCACCATACACTGCTGCAGAAGACTCCAGGGGTAGGCAACAATATATAACCTTCCTTTCAGCTTATCTGGATTTACGGTAAACACAGTGATTGCTCATAAAAAAAAGAGCAGCTGGTGAGCAAATTTGCCTTCTAGACTCAGAACAAGCAGTCAGGGCAGAAGTTTCTTTTCCTGATGAGACAACAGTAGCCTCCACCGGTCGTGAGTCCAGAGAGATGTATTGACTTTTTCAAAGTCAGAGGGAAATGGGGCAGGAGCCCCCTTCTTCCCCCCAAGCATTGCTTGGAGCGTAGTTTTATGTGCTCCATTTCAGAATCATTATAAGGTACAGAAAAGCACTGACACTCTTCAGTTGCTGGCATGAAGCTGCTTTGTTTATCATAAAATTCCGCTGAGTTTGGTGCAAGGAATATAAAAGAAGTTTTAAGCCTTCTTTAAACCTTTTAGGTTTCCTGTGTCACAGGGGATTTCTCTGAAACATTGCTTTTTAAATGCTTTTACTGTTTAGAGGAAGCAAGTTCTCCACCTTTTGGTATATTGGCTAGTTTTAGAAAGGCTGATTGTTTTATTTCTGCTTTTTCCCTAGGTGTCAGACCCTTATAGGCCTCCAGTAAGAGTAAGTAAGGTTTGTGGGGGATTTTATATACATATATATGCACACTTCAAATATTGTACATGTGGTTTTGAAATCTAACATGCCCAGTAGAAAATTTCGTGCTTATCCTTCATGTAAAGCAAAATGTCATTGTAAACTCTTAACTGCTTCTGATTAAGAACATTTAGGTTGAATCCCAACCTTATTTTGCATCCCTTTATGTGCATAATAGTCCACAGTATGAAATAAAGGTCACAGAAATAAGTGACTGTAGGCATGGACAGACATTCAGCAGTGATCAGATTCATGGTGCCTTAGGTCTGTGAGTTTTATTTGTGCTTCTTATGTTCAAGAAAACCACCCAGCAGTGAGAATCACAGCTCTGCTGTAAAACAGTAACTTGTTCAGCTGTGGCCCTGCTCATCCCTGGTGATTGTTTGTCTGTACCCTTTTCCTCCTCAAATGCAAGTAGCCATAATAACCACGCATGACTTGGCCTGCGGTGCAGCAGGGATGAATGAACAGGGCTCTTTTCAGAAACAGAACTGTTAACTATTGCTTGCTTTCTCTTAAGCATGGCATACCTCTCTGTGCTGCCATTTATTTCCCTGTGTGAAGGGGGGAGTGCAACTAGGACAGGCAGGCATCTCAGGTCTCCATGAGATGAGAAAGATATCCCACATTCTTCCTGTTTGTTTCCTGAATTTAAACATCATCTGCTGCAGTACACAAGAAAGTGTTGATCACCTATTGTGCTGTTTTAGTAATCAGCCTTTCTCATTGCTTAGCTGCCAGTTTGACAGTAAGGGAAATGAAACGTTCTATCTGATGTAGATTGCTAACGTATAAATTAATCTAAATTCTTGTGCTTTCCATTGCAGAAACCCGGGAAGTGGTGTGCGGTTCATGTACAGATTGCCTGGCAGATCTACCATCACCAGCAAAAGATTAAGGTAATTCAGGCAGTTTCTGGAACAAAGCCAAGTCTTCTGGCTTGTATTTTAGTGAGTAATGAGCAGGAAGCAGTTTTGGTTGGTGATTCTCAAGCTTGCCTGTATCGATTAACTAACACTTTCAATCCTTTAACATTTACTGTAGCAACCGTAAGGTTTAACTGAGGGCAAAGGAATTGGGTTGAAGAGTAGCAAAATGAGCAAGAGATACTAAGTGCACAGCCAGAAACAGATGAAGAAATGGAGGGGGAGGGTACTTTTGCCCCAGATCAATCTTTTTTACAAGGCATATATGTTTAATGTCGTTCCCCTTCTGTACTGGTACCTCCTGGGGAGGAGGTAATGAAATGACCAATATGGTGAAGAGCATATTAGAAAACAGAGAGCAGGGGAGTAGATTGATAGTTACTCTATTAGGGGATGTTGAGCTTCTACACTGCAATGATGGGCAGAGGGAAAGGGAATTGGTAATCTCTTGTTTCAACTCAGGAGGTAATAAGATACAGGTACTCTGGGGTGCTGTTACAGACTCAAAGTTCCCTGGGACAGGCAGAATAGTTGATAATGGCACTTCTGTTACGTCTGTTTTCTCATAGCTCCTCTGGAGTTTTTTTGTCCCATTAATGAAGATTATTCAGTGCTTAAGTAGGTGCATTGTAATTAGTTTCTCTACAAGTGATTTATGTCCTTTCCTTAAATAAACAAATATATCACCTTTAAGCTATTGAGAGACTTACAGGACTTGGGTGCAGTTCTGCTCCGTTCTATAAGGGAAGGATAAATATAGCCTCTGGAGGAGCCTCATAGTTTTCTTTATCCTTTTGTCCCTTGTCTGCATTCTGAGCTATACTAGCTGCAGGAAGGGCATAGTCTAGGAACATCTCTTTCCAAACTGGAGAAGCAAAACAAACAAGTCTGTCACCCTTCTTTCATGACTTCTGCTGGCAGCTTTCTGCCTGCAGAATGTGTTTTGTCAGGCTGGGAGTACTGACTGATCCTGGGGTGCAGCACACTCAGTGTATCATCTTGCATGCTCCACTGTGTGTGCTGAGGGGCTGAGAGCTCACTTCAGACCTTATTCATGTGAATGAGGCAGGCAGCTGAGAGGCTGTGGAGCGAAATGGCCTTACAGATGCTGTCAGAGCATGACTGCAGTACGTGACCAGAGACGCTGCTGTCACTCTCGCTAACTCTCCCTGGCAGGGCTATGCAGGGGTGAGCCTGAATCCCTCTCTGTTTTTCCCTTTAAAAAGGAAGTGTATAATGAGATTGTTTTTATATCATTTGACAGCAAATGCAGCTGGATCCCCACAAGCTAGAGATAGGTGGTAAACTTGACCTGTTCAGCAGACCTCCTGCCCCTGGAGTGTTTCCAGGTTTCCATTATCCACAGGATCTTGCCAGGCCTCTGTTTTCTACCACAGGTAAGGGAACATCATCATTTGTAGAAAAGAAAAAAGCAAACAAAAAGCAGTCAATATGTGTGATGTTTCTCTGTACAGATATGTATGCCTCAGAAACCGAAGCAGACAAGATTAGTTCAGATGGTGTGGAGACACTGGTAACTGTTGTGTGTGGGGCTCTCAGAGTTGGGCTGGGCTCTCTGCCGCTCCCAGTGCAGGATCCTCTGCACAACACTGAGCTGCAGCAGTTGTCTCTTACATTCAAGTTTGTGCAGCTGGTTCTTGTGTGCCTGATTAATGGGCTATGGAGTGATTTTTAAAAGTGATTTTGACAAAACACTTGAAAATGTTTCCATTGCACAGGATTGGAAGTGGCCCCAGTCTCTTTCTTGCTTTTATATTTGCCATGTTGTTCTTCTCAGATCCTCCACTCACCGAGTTTCTGTTTGTTTTCTGAAAACAAGGGTTTTGTGTAAAAGGAAAACTTCCAATACCAGCATTGAAAATATCACAGAACATGTTTGTGAAGTGTTTGTTTTTTAAATATAAAACCCCTTATGTGTTACAAAGTCCAGCAGCCTTTAAGGCTTAAAATGGCATATTGGATTTTAAAAAGCCAAAGAATTAAGTAGTTTACCTTGATCAATTGCTTTCCAATCTGTTGGAGAAGCAATTACAACTAATTACCAAAGTGCAGTAGGCTCCAGTTCAGTGTTCTCAATGGCTCTGACCATAGGAGACTGCAACTCTGACATTCTGGTTTTGAAGGTCACTGTAGATTCATGTCGATGTCAATCTACCAGATGTTGGTTTTGTTCTGTTCCCAGGCTTACTCTTCCCCCTAGACTTTTTCAGGTTTTTGATCTGTATTTGGGATGTTAAAATCTGCCTTCTGAATGAGCTGTATCAATTGATGAGAAGTAACTGAGCTCTTTATGTGTATAATTAATTAGCAAATAATGTATTTTCTTTCCTAATGTTAGTCTGTTTTTATGGTGCCATATTGTGCTCTCATTCTAACTCATATTCAGCCTTGATTCAGCCCTCTTGAAATGAATGAGGTTAGAAATGGTTTGAATTCTGTCCCCAGTATGACAGAAAAGCAACAGATAAGAATCAGGCTGAAACCTGTGTGAGAGCTGAGTTTCAAATACAGATACCAGATAGCCTTCCGGAACCCCACCAGTAATTCAGTCTGTCTTTCTGCCCTTATCTGAATGGAAATTCTTAAACATCAAATGCATGTTTCTGCCACATACAATCAGTGCTCATACTGCCTGTACGGTATGCTACACTGTGTTTTGGTCTCTGTAAAGTAACTTTGATAGTACAGGGCCAAGATATTTGTTGCATCTGCTTGGATGCATAAGCACAGCTTATTTAAAACCTCTGACAGACAGTCCTTAGTCTGTCTTGTACTGTCTTTACAAGAATCTTGTTTTGTGTATGTTTTGCTACTGTAGGCTGTATTTGGCATAGTTTATCCAAACAGGCAGAAAAACACTGGTGTAGTTGGTGTCTTGGAGCTTTTTCTCCTAAAGATGCCAGCATGGTTTGCTTTTCCATTTATAAAAGCAAGAGGGGAAATAGTATGGAATAGAAACATTAAAGAAGGCAAATTAATAGAAAACTTTCACTTGAGATAAACAACCTTACAGCAACTTGTCTGTGACTATATTAATCACAAGAGCCATTGCACTGTAAATCTAGGTAAAGAGTGCTATCAAAGTGAACAAACATTGCAGCAGTAATATATAGATGAATAAATCTTTTACTCTGCAATATCTGAGGCATTCTTTTCACCTTAATCCAGCAAGCATGCAGTCGATGTGAATCATTGGTTCTGCTGCATTGCCTAGTTACTGTGGGAGACATAAGTTATCTTAGGGCCACCTGTCTGCAGGACGGATGTTCGGCTGCCTGGCAGACGCTATATTTAATAACTACCTGACAGCCTGCAATGCTGCTCCTGGCTTTCTCCGGAGGATTTTTTATTATCAGCCCTTGTAGTTGAGTTTGTAAGCCGTCTCCTTTGAAGAAATCTCCCATCCATTATACACCTCCTGAAATCTTAAAGGATTAGAAAGATGACAGTCTCCATCCGTCTTGAAGCATTGGAGCAGTCAGAATGTTTATAGATAACTCCAGATCTCGTTGCCGTGGTCTCTCTTAAGTTTCCTCAACTAATTTTCTGGCTGCTTAGGTTTGTGGTGCCCAACTGGTGAGAGATGTGCAGCACTGTCTCCCTCTCTGGCTTTATGGTCTGCTCATGTTCTGAACACGAGTGCATTTTACAGTGACTGTCTGTTGTTGGGCTGTCACCAAGACCAGGTCAGGGACTGACCAGCACCTCCATAAAACACTGTTTGGGTTGTGTTTGGAATGCAGTTTATTCTGTGCATTTTAGTTTCTTCTCTCCATTTCCCCCCACTTTTGCTGTGACCTTCCATAGCATTACCAGCACTGATGACATATGGTGGAAACGTGCATTTGATGTGGCTTGGAGGAGCAGGTTTGCTACTGGTGCAAATCATCCATATGGGCCACAGACAAAGTAGAAGTCTTTTTGGTGAAGTTGACAGGAGAGCTGAGTGCCTTGTGGGAAGAGAAGGATTGTAATCCTCTTTTCTATAATGGAAAGTTATCATTTGAGAACGCAGTGACTAGGTAAGGGAGCTGTTAGTGAAGAACCCACGCTTATGCCTAGTATGCTGATGTTTGTTGGAGTTGACCTGTTACTTCTCAGAAAGGGAAATTAACTTTTCACCAACAAAATACATGAGACAAGCACTGAAAATCTTCATTTAGGGGTTGATCTGTTTTGCACATGATGCAACATCTTTGGGAAAGTGCTGCTTCTGTCATTGTGTGCAATGACTACTTTCTAACAAAATGAGACAGTTTAATACACAGGTATGGCAAGTCTTGCTTCCTGCAAGGGAGGCAGAAGTTGTGTTTGCCTCCAGGCAGCATCTGAAAGTTATGATAGTTGCTAAGTCTGCTTTGTCTGCAGCGATGGAAAAACTGGCAGGGAGGAGGCACCGAAAGGACATTCATAGTCTGAACAGTTGGAGAGGGCTGGTCTTGTCATTGTAACACTGGAGCCACAGAAACATTTTGTCACTCACACCTGAAACATAAATATTCAGAAGTTGATTTCAGGTGCATCCTGAAAATCATCTGTACTAATTTGAGGGAGCAAAAGCCAGGCCCATGAGATTGCCCAAACGTACTGTTATTTGCAGGATACATGGGAGTTAATGTTCTTCCAAAAACCACGTATCCCAGTGGCAGGTGACACCAGTGCTTTTCACACTGCGGTTGCAAGCCTTTTCAGGTTTGTGTGTGTCTTCCTGCAAAGGAAGCAAATTTCTCATTTTCTGCTTTGAAAGGAGAGCAGAATTTTCTGTGTGAGCCTGGTGCACCTTGAAATACAGGGCAGAGCAGCTTGTTTCAGCCTTTTCTTGCCCCTTGTCTCAGCCTAATGTAATACAGCATGCTCAGCAGTGATGCTGCTTTCCCGCGAGGTAGCATGGCTCCATGGCAGTGAGTAGTGTCTAGGAAAGGGGGGGGTGTGGGGACAAGGAACGACTGCAGGGAGAGCCTGTGGATGCAGAGACAGATGTGAGAGCGTAGATGGAGCTCTCATGGGAGAGACATGATTGATGTTCCCTGTGTGCCTGTCATTAACTGGTGTTCCATATAGACTCTAATCAGTCACTTCCGAGCACCTTCTGTCTGGGCCCATAACCTGGGCTGACCTTTCTTAATGTAAACACAGAGTAATGACTGAAAATGTCAGACAAAGAGATTCACTTCCTCATGACTACAGGTGAGCTGCAGTGCATCAGGCAAGGTCTGGTCCTGCCTCCTAGTGCCCACAGACTCCTTTGAAGGGCACGCTGAGCAATCCTGCCTGTAGCTCACTCAGCTGGTGTTCGGGGTCTTCCCCTGCCTTTGCTGTGTTCAAGTCTGACCTGTGCCTTTGTATCTGGTTCCTGAATGTGATGGCCAGGACCTCTGTGTATGCAAGCAGTCGCTTGCCACTGAACTAAAAAGGGACCTTGTTCTCACAGGTGCGACACATCCAGCCACCACCCCATTTGGTCCTTCACCTCACCACAGCAGTTTCCTGCCCACTAACCACTTGGCAGGTAAGTGTAAGTAAACCCTGCCTTCACCTATATACCTTTATGCCTGTGACACATTTCTGGCTCTCCAGTATGCTCCTGCCTTGAGGCACTGTGGCACTGGGGAGAGAGAGGTTTAAACTGTCTCAGGAACTAGAAGCTAGCCAGATTCTCACCTATGCCAGCTTCCCAGCACATTCCCTCTGCTCTCCTCCAAAGAAGGGGGACAAAATTAGACCCTCTCTTGCAAGAGAAGAGGACATTGCAGAGCAGTTAAGTCTGTCACTGCTGAGACACTGCACAGGAGCTGAAATGTGACCTTTAGAGCCCTTCTTTGCTGCTGAATGTGCCCAAAGAGATAGGGGAAACGTATGCAAAGGTACCTCAAACAATCCACAGCTTAAAATGGGCTCCTCCCATTCTGTTTCCCACCTATGCGAGTTCTTGGCTAGATTCTTTAATAAAGTTCAGTGAACAGTTCCTGGCAAATAGCTGTTCTGCACGTTTTGCCAGCCTTTCAGTTTCCTAATTGGCAGTAAGTAGAGCCTGATTTTCTCAAATTTCCTCATTTTAGAAGCTCACAAGCAGCTCATTGCCAATTAAAGTTCAAGCTCTGTTGATTAATGTTTTAGTAACACTCATCCAATCAGTACGTGTGGCATGCCACATGACCTGGTAGACTTTTTTCCTATTGCAAATACCCAGATTTACATCAATTCCTGAACACTCTGTCAAAATTAACTGTATATCTGTGCAGTCACTCAGTTACTTGATGTCAAATGGAAAGAGCAAGAATGGCTTTTTAAAATAAGTAAATAAGCAAATAGCTGTTTGCTTGAAGATCCAAGCTATTTGTGCGATTTGCACTGGTATTTTAAGTATAAGGAGATCCATGAGGAAGTGGAGAGCAAAATAGCTCCTGTAATATGGTGAGATAAAGGCTTTAAAGGAGCAGTCATAAAGCCAGTAAGCAGAAGGAGTTGTTTAGAGATGGCCAGTAGGAAAGAAAACAAGTACACTCGTATGATTTAACCCATAGCCATCTCTGGAGGGCAAAAACCTGAGTCTGGCTGCATCCACTCAGAGGAGAATCTTTATATTAAAAGAAAGGAAAGCAGGACTTCTATAAAAACAAGTGCCAGTAGCCAAACAGATATTTGATGAGGAAAGGCAAGATTCATCTTTTGCCTCAAAGGGTTACAATCCTCCCATCCCTTTGTCATAGTAGCTCCTAAGACTACACTATCATTTCCATCACCACTGGGATCAAGGAAGCCATTATGGGAGAGGAGTTTGGCACAAACAGGCCAGAGTTAATTGGTGTAAGGATAGATGTAGCAAAGCATATATCCATAGCAATTAGTTTAAGACTGTCTCTGCACTATTACAAAGAGGGTAGAAGGCTGTATAGAGAAAAGAGTGAAATGATGCATCGCCTCAGTATGCTGACTGAGGTTCTTCTTTTAAGGCAACAGCAATGCTTCTACTGTTAGTACTGATAAGGAAGGCTCAGCAGCAGCCACCCTAATTTCAGCTATTAGACTTTAATTTCTAGCTCCCCTCTGACTGGCATACAAAAGTTTATTACAGCACCTGTTTGCAGAGCACTGAATCCCTTCTCCATTTTAACATGATGGGAATTTTCTGTGCAAAGAACCTTGCAATGAGAAGGATCAGCTTAAAGTCTGGCCTAATCCTACTTGGATTCAGACCGTTAAGAAGGGGAGGGGTGCATTTCATTCTCCAGCATTCTTGGCTAAATGCCTGCTAAATCCCTGTTTGCCTTTCCAGATCCATTTAGCAGGTCAAGCACCTTCAGCGGCCTTGGGAACTTAGGCAGCAATGCCTTTGGAGGATTAGGCAGTCATGCTCTGAGTAAGTACTGGCTGGGTTACTGCAGACAAACATCCCTTCCAGAAAAGCCACATGCTAATATTTACAGCAGCTGGTGGTAGTTTTTAAAGAAGTTTATTTCCTAACCTCCATTCTCCTATCTGAAAACACTGCACCTAAGATTTCCAGGTCTCTGCGGTGGGAGCTTTTCTGTATGTCACAAACATCACTAGCTGTCCTCTCTGTCTCCTCACTGCTGAAGGCTGGTACCTTGTGTGCTCCTAGAGGTGCTAGAGCTGCAAGACCCCACTGAGCTCTGGGTCTCTATGGGCATCTAAAGTAACACCCTTCGACAATGAAGATGCATAGTGGAACAGCTGTTGGTACTTCTCCTAATGCAGCATGTAGACTTCCTCTGTACCCATTGTCTAAAGTTTAAATTACCTGTAAAAATTATTTTACTTCAAAAACATCTTACCTGTAGGCAAGACATGCTTGAGAGCCACACATAAGAGAGCATACTTTTGCATCTCATGGCTCAACAGAAATCAGCTTAAGATTGATGGAGAAAAATCAAGTGACTGTTCTGAAAAGCCTACAGCCAAGCTCTGTTTTTACACACACACATACATGCCGCCAAATAGTCTTGTTTCTTTAACAAAAAAGTCTCTGAATCCGTCAGCTGCAGGCAGCTGATTGCTTGTAACTATCCACAAGTTCAAGTTTCTGCCAGTGAGAGGACCTGAGGAAAAGTACTGAGTTTGTGCTGGATCTCTTGCTGGGGTGGGGGGAGAAGAGGAGCTGGGCATTTTCAGTCATCTATGACTTACGCAGATGTGTAATTAAGGCTTCCTCCACCCGTAGCCTTAAAAGTGCTGGTGGATCTTGCACCCAGTGTTGGAGGTATCTGTGTCTACCTGCTAGTAGCTCCCCCTCACCATTAGCTCCACATGAAAAAAATCTTGAAGGGACAGTTCTGGTTGTGATTAGCATTGTCAAAAATGTCTATGTAATTACTTGAATTATTTTTAACTGTTCCTCCCCCTGCCATTGTTCTAGCTCACAACAACATTTTTACTCACAAAGATGGCCCAAACCTGCAGAATTTCAACAATCCCCATGAGCCATGGAATAGACTCCATCGGACCCCACCGTCCTTCCCAACACCTCCACAGTGGCCCAAGCCCACTGATTCTGAGCGAAGCTCCTCAGTGACAAACCATGACAGAGATAGAGAGCGGGAGCGAGAGCCAGAGAAGAGGGATCTTTCTCTGAGCAAAGACGACAGAGACAAAGAGAGGTAAGCAGCTTTTGAGCACTTCCTTCTCGACCTGATTTTCCTCTATATTTTCCCCAATTTTTTCAATCGGAAAATAATCTTCAGAGCAAAACATCGCTTGTCTTTGAAGCAGCTAATAGGCCTCTTCTTCAGATAAGTACAAGTACTGCCAACACAAAAAAAAAACTCTTTTAGGATTTGTTCTCCATGGAAATATGATAAACCAGTTTCTGCTAGTAGGTTAATAAAAAGCACCAGGCTGAGGAAATGAGAATGTTGGTGTATTTTCCGGGTATATTTGGCTGTTTTCAGTGAAGCTGCTTTTAGGATCACTGTATGGTCTGAAATCAGGAAGGTAGAATTGTGTTGGATCCTTTGGAGACAGTCATAGTTCTCATTAGTGTACAAATATGCTGATGAATTCAAATGTTAGCTGGACATTAATGAGATAAAAATGCAAATGCCTGTATGTGGAGCAGTGTGCACGAAGCCATTAATAAAACAGATCTTAAAAAATTGCATTGTAGACAACCCCTTATTAACAGTGACAGGACTGGATCACCTGGGCTATAGATACTTCATTAGCTCACAGTTATATCATTTTGAAGATGTAAAGCCCTTTGTATTTCAAAGCCCAGTTGTCTCCAACAGGCTACTTTGTAGGCAATAACAGCCTGCAAGTCTTAGATGTGTGTATTTGCGTAGTGAATAGTTTACCTGGAGTGCTTTTAATGAGATCTTCAGGCAGTGCCTGTGAACAAGACTGTATGGAAGCAATAGGCTGAAAATCATCTTGCTTTAAATGTTAAATTGTCAGGCACCTTTGCATGGATAGTCATCCAGAGAGGAAGCTCCCTTCTTAGCCTTAGTGTAATTTGTTTGCAAACCAAGGTTATTCTCAAGAGTGTTCACACAGGGGTTAACATCTCTATTACTTTTCCATTAATTCAGCCGAAGCTGTCCTCAAGCATCCCTATTTGGATATGGTTTTAATAAACCACATCCTTGACCAGCAATCAAGACTACCACAGAGGAAGAAATTTGGGTTAGCAAACGTAATCATAAGGGATAAATACTTACAGAACTCCCCAAAACACTTCCAGCTTTTAGCACTCGGGTCTTACAGCTCTCAAAAGCAAACCCAGCATAAAACTTCAGCATCAGTGAGCCTCTCAGCTGCATAATGCAGTTCTTTCAATCATGCCATCATACTTTGCATTTAAAGTGTCTCTCAGGTAGAGCAAAGTGCTTTTAAAAGGTGAGTATTATTTATTCCCCTCTTAAAGAGGTGGGATTAACTGTGACTAATAGACTTGCTCAGATAGAGGTGCAGTTATAAATGTAAATCCTCATGCATCTCTTTCTAAACCATGGTCATTGCCATCAACCCCTTGTTCATCACAGCAGGTCTTCCAAGCAGAGGTCAATGACTCACGTTTGTGGCCTATTAACAGATTTTTTCCTGAAGCACCTAGTTTACCTGCCAAAACCGGCAACAGCAAAAACTCCACTGCAGCTCCGTAGGAAAATAAGCATTATCACTGCTTCCAGTCAACAGGCTATCTTGTGAAGGGCCTACATACATTTTCTGTAGGCTTCTGGATTGGTATTTTAGGAAAGAAACCTGAGTGAAGAGTGTTGCAGCCAAGAAGATTGTTGTCTGTCAGCCAGATGTATATATGAGCACACAATAAGTATTATTTCTTTAAAATAGGTGTCTAGAATTCTTGTTGTCCTCCATTTCTCAGTGAAGTAGTCTTTCCCTTAAGGTGAATGGGCTGTTCTCTCAGATGCATCCCCAATTTAGTCCCCAGTTTGTGGACATTTAACATTATTTTCTATGTAGTATGTAAAGGCAGGTAGTGCATGTCTTTTAGGTGTAGCATCACATCTATAGCTAATGCTAGCAACGCTTTTCAAACAGTTTACTGATCAGTCTCAAATTGCACAACTAGACACAGCACTGTGCATGTCCAACATCACGTTTGTTCATGCAAGACCAAGAGTGTATGTTCTCTCTTCTTACAGAGACCTCATGGATAAAAACAGACATTCAAACAGATCCTCACCGGCATCGGCTCCAGTGACACACCAGATAAGCAATCTCATCCGCAGCAACAGCCAAACCTCCAGTGATCCCATCAGGCAGGTGAGCCTCAGTGAAAGGGAAAGGTCCAAAGAACCCGAGCGAGAGCACCCTGACCGACTGAGAGAGCCACCCATAGCAGAACACAAGATTAAGGAGAGCCGTTCCCCAGTGAAGGAAACTCCAAGCCATGATAAGAGACCCTCTGAGGACAACACAAAGCCAGTAATCCAGTCTGTATCCCCGTACAGCAAACCTGCACTAAGCGAGAGCTTGAAGCTTACCAATCTAATGAGCAAGGACATGGAGAGAAAGACAGAGCTTCCCAGCGACCTCCAGAAGATTAAGAATGACATCAAAGTCAAAGAAGAGAGAAAGGAAGACAGTGATGTGCTGGTGGTAGGGTCTGAACCCTCACAGCACTCCCGATCAGTGGAGCATCCCCCACCACCTACTTTGCATGGATTATCGTTGCCTCACTCAATGGCTGCCTCTATGCCCATCTCCATGGGTAGCGTTCACCAGATGAACAACATGAATGTTCTGGACCGCAGCAGAATGATGACCCCGCTCATAGGCATGAATCCTTTGTCAGGAAGAGAGAGGCTGCCGCATCCTGGATTTTCTTGGGACCCAATGAGGGACCCATTGCGAGATGCCTACCGGAGCTTAGACCTGCACCGTCGAATGGACTTCCAGCTCCGGACAGATCCTATCCATAGGTTCCCTACCACCTCTGGATTTTATGACCATGAGCGTTCTTATAGAGACAGGGAACCACACGACTATAACCATGAAAACCTTCTTGAAGCCCGCCGAGAGCAGGAGCGGTTGCGGCAAGTAGAGGAAAGAGAGCGCTTGCACTTACGGGAAGAACTTGAGCGTGCCAGAATGCACCACTTGCACTCATCCCCCATCGAAAGTCACCTGGCACACGTGCCATCCTTCATGCCTCATTTAAGCGGGATGCATTACCCCAGACTGAGTCCATCCACTGCCATGCACAATGGGATTTTAAACAGGAACCCACCAACTGCAGCGCTGAGCGCCCCACCGCCTCTTGTACCAGCGAGCAGCACCAGACCTGCCTCCCCACGCAGGACTACTCCACTCACAAACTCAGAGGCCAGGGACTATTCCCCTTCTAGGAACCCCAAAGAAGTAGAGGCACGATAGTCCCCACCAGTGAGTTTTCAACTCGTCTGTATATAACACAAGCAAACAAAGAAACAAACAGGAAAACAAACAGAAAAAAACCAACAACAGAAACCAACAAACCTTTTACAAAATGCACTGCTGTAAACTTTTCTTTCTTTGTTTTTAAATGTAAAATTTGTAGAAGTTAAGCACATTTCCATAAATAACGGGGTCGGGGATGCAGACTTTCCAACACGAAGGTTGCTGAGAATGGGAATTTAATATATAGGTCTTGATTTTTGGTTTTGTTTTTTTGTTTCTGTGCTAAAAAAAAGAAAAAACAACAAAAAAAAAAGGAATACAAAGAGCAAGTTTGTACATTTTTTCCCAAATGTGAGAAACATTTTTAATGGATTTGTATTTTTTTTAATTTTGTGCTCTTTATTCACTTAAAAAAGAAAAAAAAAAAGAAGAAATTTTGCTTTTGTTTTTAGTTAAATTTGCATTTGAAAGGCCTCAGATCCTTAAGAGAAAAAATACCCAGGGTTTCTTAAAAGTATTATTTATGGAAATACTGTAGTTTTACAGTCCACTGTGAGGTTCCCTTCTGAGGCCAATTGATCGCTTACCTTGGTACTTTGGAACCGAAGTTACAGATATATATTAAGATATTAATAATAATGTACAAAACTGTTTGTTTTTTGCCTTATTATATTATGCAGAAATTTAAGAGGAATTTTTTTTGACTTCTTGTTTTAAACAAAACAGAAAAGAAAAAAAAACAAAACAAAGCAAACTGTAAATACTCTGTTAATATAAATGTACACCAATATTAAATTCTTAACATAGGTAGACTTTATAAAAATGGTTTCTAGAACCACTCTGGTTATTTGTTAACATGGTTACAACTCATACTCTCGTCACAGTCAGAAATTCACACTCAGAAAGCTAAGTACGGCATATATACTTCAACTATGCAAGAACTTGGAGGCAGGTCGTAGTGGATGTTGGGGGGAGGAAGGTTTCAAAAATAATAAAAAATACAAAAAAACACCACAACCAACCCAAAAAACCACCAACTCGCAGCGCTGGAGACGGAACGGGAACGGCAAGTGAGCGGCAAGAAGGATATTGTGTTCAACAAAAGGAGCTCAAAGAGACTGGAGTTTTTTGTACAAACACAAGGGACAGTTCGTCGAGGAAAGAGAGAGGCACACGCTCCTGGAAGGGACTTCTGGTTTCCTACTTCTCAAGCTGGCAAAAGCAGATGGAACTGGCACAGAACCATGCGGCAGACCCTTTCCTTGGTTTTTGGTTTTCTTTTTTCCTGTTTTTTTTTTTTTTTCCTTTTTTTCCTCTTTTTTTGTGTTGTGGGCAGGATCGCTGGCAAGCAAGGACAAAGGACAATTTTCCGTGGACCCCTTGTGCTAATCGTGCAGTGTTCTTATTGGAATCTGTATACAAGACAAAGTAGAATTTTAGGAGTGCAACAAAAAAAAAAAAAAAGAAAAAAAAAAGTCTAATGGTTGATTAAAAAAAACAAAAAAAAACAAAAAAAAGCAATTCTGCTTTATTCTCTATAGTACATGAAGACCATCAGCAGATGTTTGTTTCAGTGTGGTTCTGCCTTGAACTGCTTTTTGGCATGATTTGTTTTTTATTTCCAATTTTACTTTTCATCCATATGTAAATTTTGCCATGTTTTACTTGCTGTACCATCCCCCCTCCCTTATTTTATTTTTCAGTGTCCATGTTTTATATATCCTGGGCTTTTTCTCTCTAGTTAATTCAGCCATCCGCTACTATTTTCTTGGCTCTGTAACTCTTGTTTTCCCCCCCCTCCCCATCCTCCCCCCTGCACCCCCTGTAATTTTAAACATTCAGTTTCCTTGTAGATCAATGAAGATAAATACAACATTGATTTTGGATGAAAAAGGCGGTTGAGTGTTTGTGTGTCAGAGCCACCACTGTTGACTCGGAGGCTAATGGTGTATCGACGGCGAAGGGCTCAGTGCTGGGAGAGGGCTTTGTTTCGTTGGTGGGTCTTGCCCGGCACAAGAAGTGTGGTCCATAAAGTGCTTGGGAAGCGGTGGCTGTGGGGTCAGGACTTGGGGAGGAGAGAGGCTCCTGCACTGGTCTGACACTTCTGCTGGGGGACAGAGGATGGAAAGGGCAGCACAGGCTCTGTGCAGCTGCTTGCTAAAGGGATGGTGCTGGTGGCACCACCACAGGAAGGGCATCGCCTCAAGCACTGTCCCCAGTGCATTTGCATTCGCTTCAGCAGCTTCTCCAGGAGGCTGAGAGCAGACGTCTGCAGGGGAAGAGCTCCAAGGCCCCTCGCTCTCAGTGACTGATTTAACAGTGGGTGCCTGTGCTTTAACAGCATGTTGCAGCTTCTGGTTTTAGGTTTGCATGTGACTAAATTACCGAGCATAAAAAAATAAATGAAATAAAATAGCAGGGTCCTTAATCTGATGAAAGGGGGCTTAGAACAAAATAGGCATTAAAAATCAGCACCTGCTCTCCCAGCTGAAATCAGGGGGAACGTATAACACATGGTGGAAGCGGAAAGTGTGTTGGGCTCAGCATAAAGACACCCATAATGCTGGCCCTGGGGGATTGTAATTCTCTCCTGGTGCCATTGCCCATCATGGTATCTTGCTTGACACCATTGCTAAGGCAGACCCATGTACATGGGCTTCCCAGACCTCTGCTAGAAAGACGCCAGAGCTGCATCTCCTTGGTGCAGATGACTGCTAGCAAGGGGTGGTTACTGCACACTTCAGAGCAATGCAAGACCTTACCCTTTGGAAGCATTTGGTCCATGTGCAATTAAAAAAGCGAGCATTAAATCGATGCCATGCTCCCCGGCATTCCTGAAGGATTGCTCATTGCAGCCACGCTGGTGCAGAAGAATTCATCATGACTGATGTTGTGGCAGCCTGAATATTAAAAGAGAATCAGGGGTTTGCCCGTCTCTGTGTTGGGAGGCATTGCTCGGAGCTTCCAGAGGATGACCCATCAATAAAGCCGCACCAGAGCGGGATTCCTGCAGAATTACACAGTGCCGAGTACCTGCCTGCTCACGAAATGGTTCATCGTGATTAATGGGTTTATTACCTAAAGAGAGAAACTAATGAATTCAGCCTTATTCCTTTAAGCCACCCCAGCTGAGCTCCCTTCTGCTAGAAAGGGCTGAAGCACGAGGGCTCCCTGGGTTTGTGCCTTTCTGCCGCTACTGAGCTTTCATTTTGTGCCGGTTTCGACATTTGTATTCTTTCGCCTCCCTTGAGACTTCCCTGAGTCCCCGACAAAGGGTGGGATTTAGCAAACAAATGGCAGCGGGTGGGAGGAAGAGGATGGGTTTTGTCAGGCTCTTTGCTTGCCTTGGGCAACCAATCTTTGCAAGGTCGCTCAGGAAAGCACAAGGAAGGAGACCAGCTCCTGTACTTGTGTCACTTGTTGACTGAAACAGGATGGCACACACCACGGCAGCTCAGTGGGGTGCACCTGCCTCAGTTAGTGGGGAACTGGTCAATGAAACAGACAAACATCCAGGAGCTCATAGAGTGAGGGGGAAAGCCAATCTGTAAAGCTGTAATGAATCCTCAGATTGTCAAGTGTTAGGTGCTTTGTGAGAAAAGGATCTAGTGCTTCCCTAAAAAGCAAGCTTTGTTGCCTAAAATAAGCATATGGCAATTGTCTGTTCCGGCCCTTAGAGATACCTTAACTATTTAGTTACTGGTGACCCCCAGTTAGATAAACAAAGGGTTGGTGCAGGGGAACCCAAAGGCTCTGCAGCAGCCGGAGCTGCCACCACCAGATCTGCCATGCCAGTATCCCCTGGGTGCTGAGGAGGGGCAGTGCAAGAAACCAGCTTTACAGAAATGCAATATCCTGGGAGCTGAGGAGAGCTGAGCACACCGGCTTTGCTTTGAGCAGGACAGCAAGCCCCAGGGAAGAGGGGTGCATCATCGGTGGAGCGCAGCTCAGGCTGTAACCAAGAAGCCCTCAGTGGTGGGGAAAAGAGGGTTTATGTTTGCTTTGGCTCATACTGAACAGAAAAAGGAAACCTTTCCTTCACCTCCTTCAGGAAATTCCTCTTTGCCACTCTTAGGAAAACAGTTGTGTTGTGGTTTGGGCCGGGGGATTTTGGTAATGGTCTTGAGAGACCGACACGGCATTGCCCAGCATTGAAACTTGGGCTTCGGCACGCCGGGAGCAGCTGGGTCTTTCCCTGCACACCCCCTTACAGAGCTTTTCCAGTGCTTCTTGATGTCCCTTTGCACAGGCACTTTGCTTTGGGAAGAGGCCAACCAAGGAAAGAGGGTGAAAGGAGGCTTTGGCAAAGCTAGCACTTCCACTGATATCCTGGGGAGCTGTGGCCCGTGGCTTAGCTCGGAACACGGTGCTTTGGGAAGAGGGTAGCTGTAGCATGCCGCATTATGTGGAGCCCAGAGGCAGGGAGCAGGGCAGGGCTGCAACAGGCCGAGGTTACAGGCTGCCGTTCCTGAACATGGTGCGGAAAAAGGAAAAATCAAACGGTGTTTTGGAGTTTAACCTGGAAAATACTTCTCCAAGGTCTTTGAGGGATGTGTGTGAAGGAAAAGGGTCCTCTCCCCTCACCCCAGCCCCTGCTGCTGCGGCACAGTTGGAGCCCTCCCTGTGGCAGCGCCTGGGACCTCCTTGCAGGTGTCAGCACGGGGATTTCTTTGTCTTCTCACAAAAACCCTTCTGCTCCATTAAGCTCCCCTAATTGCTGCATTTATCATCAGCCATTTTCTGCTTGTTCTGCTCCTCATTCAGCCAGGACATTTCAAATAGAGACATAGGCACCCGCGCCTCCCTCTGATGGAGCTGTGCATAGGCAGAGGCTGCCCGGCGGGCCTGGCAGCAGAAGGTCCCTCATTACTGCTCCGTGGCAGGCTGTGTGTCACACAGATCAGAGCAGCTGGGCTGGGTGTCAGGCACTCTGCACTGAGCCTTGGGAAACAGCTGAGAGGAAAAAAAGAGGGGATTTTTTGGCTGCAAACCCAACCAGCTTCATCCTCCAGCTCCTGATACGAATTCCTGCAGCTGCCCACAGCACAGTGAAGCCCGTCATCACCCCCCAAAAAGCAGTTTGTGGAGCAGAGGATGTATTGAACACCCAAAGGAGACCAGAGCCCAGCTCACACCCGCATCGGCCTCCATCACACAGTGTGTCCTTGCCCATGGCAGGAGGAACATTGAGGACAGCAGCTCAACTGGGGCAGGCAGGTTTGCAGAAGAGCTGTCGCAATGTGAGCTCGTCTGCGTTTGCTGCTGGTTTACCAACACTTTTGTTAATAAATACTATATCAGGAAAAGGAAAACCCGGACACTGAAGGAAGTGACCAACTTTCCACATACGGGAGCCGTGCTCCCTGTGGCAGCCTCTCCTTCTCTCCAGCATTTCCAGGCAATGGAGAATCAGTGCCCAGCAATGATCCTCAGCATCTGTTGTGGAGTGGATGGCAATGGAGGGATTGCTCAGAGAAAACTGCAGACCAGGAGAACTCCGTGGAAATCCGAATCTGAAGGGCTGGGAAGTGATAAACTCAGTGGTGAGGAACTGGTTTGGGGAAGCTCTTAGGTTTCATCATTCAAAAATCTTCTTTTCCTTCTGAGTGCTATCAAACAGCACTCAAAGTGCTATATATATATAAAATAGCACTCAAAAATTTGACTCCAAAACCCCTGAGACAAAGTGATTTTTGAGAGAAAGGCAGTTTGATGAAATAAGAAAGGAATGTTTAATTTTAACTTGAGAGGGAATGAATCCAGCTGAGCATCACATCGGAGCCTTGTGCTGGAGAGACCAAGCCTTGGAGGGTCGGGATCTCTTCCACATCGGCTTAATGGTACCCTCAGAGTGGAGGTGCTGGAAATTCCTCTTATTTTAGTTATACCAGAAGGCAAAGATCCTTCCTGACTCATGTCCTATGTGACTTGGAAAGTCCTTTCATCCAGGTCAATGGCCTTTAAACAGAAATGCAGGAACCACCATGATCTGTAAAATCCTTCCTGGGGCCTTGCTGAATTACTGTCACAGACAAGGGGCCAATGCAGTGCTTTAGAAGGAGGATGAAAGGATTTTAGAGTGTGTGCTTAATGGCTTGTTGAATGAAAAGCTGGAAGAAAACTGACCCAAAGCATTTTAAGTTCCCTTATGGAATCTGTATTATTCTTTGTATTTCACTAATATGAGCTGCAAACTGAAAACCTCCTGCCTGCTTTTAAGGATGTATTCAGCCAATTGTGAGTAGATTCCTATAAATACATTACGATGCGGGCAGCCATTCCTTGTCTATCATAGAATCCCAGACTACTTCGGGTTGGAAGGCACCTTAAAGCTCATCCAGCTCCAACCCCCTGCCATGGGCAGGGACACCTTCCACTAGAGTAAGTTGCTCCAAGCCCTGTCCAACCTGTCCTTGAACACTGCCAGGGATGGGGCAGCCACAGCTTCTCTGGGCACCCTGTGCCAGTGCCTCAGCATCCTCACAGGGAAGAGCTTCTGCCTAAGAGCTTACCTCAGTCTCCCCTCTGTCAGTTTAAAGCCATTCCCCCCTTGTCTTCTCACTACACATCCTTGTGAAAAGGCCCTCTCCAGATTTCTTGTAGGCCCCCTTGGTTTTTTTATGGAGATCCATGAAACTACAGCATGTGAAAAATGTCTGACAAGGGACCCTCACCTGGCTGGTGATTTGCACTAAGGCCCTTGGTACAGGGGAGGTGATAGTGCCATAAAATACACTGTTATGTCTTCCATTTAAAAAAACACACCTGAACTGCCTCATAGCCCTGTAAAGGCCGAAAGCCAGGCACTGCTGTCATGGGGCTATACAGGCTAACCATGTGTCTGCAGCTGAGAAAGCAGGGGTGGAAAGCAGTCCACGTAGTGAAGGAATTAATTCAGCTGGTGGGGATGGCCCTGGAGGTCCCCATGGCCAGGTGAGCCTTTCCAAGGGCTCAGCATTTTCTCCATTTGGAGCTTCACTGATCAACCTCTGCAGAACTTTAAGGTCAGATACAGGATCAATACCGCATCTCTGGCCAGCACGTCAGGGCACAGGGCTGCCAATGGGACATGCCCAGGGCACAGCAGAACAACAGGAGCAACCAGACGCCTCCCACCTGGCTCTGCAAAGTCCGTGCCAGCCCACTTGGACCATTACTGACAAATCCTGTGGCAAAGACACTGCACGGGTTTTCTGCACCCTGCCTCCAATGTGTTCACTGGATGACTTCACGCAGCCAGACATGGCCAAAAATGTGCCTCTGTGAACTAATGAATTGGTTTAATTGTCTGCCAAACCTGAGAGCAGCCAAAAGTAACAAATTAAAGTTTACAATCCTGTGGTCTCATTTACAAGGGGATAATACAGCAACTGTTTATTTTGTGAGATGTTGCAGGGAGTCGGGAGAAAATTACAACCCCTGTATAATATTAATAATAATCATCATCATAAAAATACTTTTAATAGGAAACTCCGATGGTTGTTTCGCTCCATTAACTTGTGCTATTGTTCCAGCCTGTCTGGCTCCCGACTCAGCAGGGCAGGGGATGTTGATTCCCCGGAGGCAAAACTGGCTTCGAAGCCACAACAGCTCACAGCAGCCTCACACTGTGGCCTGAGTTTAATAACCGCCATGGCTGTAGCGTGGCAGCATCCATGGGAGGATCTGCAGGGCCAGATGAGGCTTTATGGGGCCACGGAAAGAGCTCCAGGGGAGGAAGGAGGACTTCATGACTGACGTCCCCAGCCCAGAGCGGACAGGCAAGGTGGGAGCAGCAGCTCTGCAGGCTTTGGAGGATGTGCAAACTGAGGTGCCAAGGGATGGAGGAGCAGGATCAGCCCAGCATGGGACAGAGCACTCCCAGTGCCCCGACAGGGTGGGATAGCCAGGGTTACACAGGGCTTTGTTGCTGCTCTGGCACCAGCCCCAGGATGACCCCACTGAAGACTGAGGTCAGCTCATGGCCCATGGGCAGGTGGTTCCCTGTGCCTGTACAGGGGTCTCCGCGCTGTGATGCTGCATCTCTGGGCTGGGGATGGCTCAGCCCAGTGCTGCGGGTGCTGCAACAGGCTCAAGTACCACAGGCCAGGAACCAAGCAAAGCTGGTGGCAGCATCTGTGCTAGTGAGGACCATTTCAGGCTTTCTGCCTCTTTCAAACAGCTGCATCAGGGGCTCTGGCTGCATCTTCCCTCATGCAGGGGCTGCCCAGCGCTGGGGCTCCACTGGGCTCTGGCACTCTCTTCCCTTCAGTCATGGCTCCAGGGAGGTGGGGACTTGAGAGAGCAGCTTTGGGATGAAGGAGGGTCCTAAATATGGGAAAACTGCCATAACTATTTTGTCTGCAAAAGCGAAGAGGCCCATAGGAATGTCAGCAGCTGGGCGAACGGCTGCGTCGCCAAAGGCAGCTGAACGGGAATGCGAGAGGGGGGGAAATAAATAAATACATCCGTACATCCCCATGAAATGAATCCCTCCCCATTCAGCCATTTCCCTTTATTCCTTCCTTTTAGAAGCAAGGTTATCGGGTCTAACATCACATGCAAACATTTCAGCACTAGCATTATACGGATGCTCCAAGGTCAGTGCCTGCAGCTGTAAACTCATTAGTCTTGTCTTTTGTGAGAGAAGAAAGCCTCTTCATTCCTCTCGCACCCCCTTCCCCCCTAATTAAAATTAAAGTATTTCCTGGCCAAAAGTCATTTCTGCATTCATTCATCTCAATTCTTTTCTGTTTGGATAAACCACCCTCTGGTACTCCGAGGGTGTTATGTATACAAACTATAAACTCTTAATGGCCCTGCAGTGTGTTATGACTGGCCTAAAGAGCTAAAGCAGGCTCCGAAAAAAGTGGTTCTTGGCAACGCTGTGTATGGAGTTCAGGCTCATCAGTCATATGCAATTAGAGATTAAAAGTGCTTGATGGACTATAGGGGAGACCAGCACGGAGAGAGATTAGGAATGTAGGAGAGGAAATGCAAACAAAAGCTTTTAGCTCGGCACAGCAGTGGCTACCACAAAAGCAGGGACGGGAGGACAGTCCTCGTTTTCTGAAGGCACCCGCAGCCTTTCCAGGCCGGAGGGCCGAGGCGTGCTGAGCACCGTGCCCCATCTCCTCTGATGGCCACCCACATCTCGAGTGGGGTGATGCGACCCCAAGGGGACCAGCGGGGCTGGTGGCTGTGGCTCAAAGGGGACACAGGAAAGCCAGGCTCAGGAGGAGGTTTGTGCCATAGCCCAGGCTCACGGGGTCCCATTGCCAGCTGCCTGCAGACACAGCACCTGGCAGATCCCCCCAGCTGCGGGCAAGGGCGGATCTGCCCAAAACAGAGGCACCTGGGAGGCATTGGGAACCGGAAGAGTTCACAGGGATGAGGAGGGAACCATGCTTCTGCTTTCAGGAGCAAAGGGATGTTTCCCAGTTGTGGTGATGCTGCCTGGAAGGGGAGGTGGGGGTTTGGCACATAAATGCTTTCAAAAGGTTTGTGGCCATTTTTATCTCATGTTTTGCTAGGTTGGGGCCCCCTGCCACATGCTGAAAAAGGCTGATGGGGCAAGGCAGCTCCCTGCTGACCACATGCGTGCCCAGATGCACCCAAGGACAGTCCGGAGCAGGAGAAAAGAGGTGAGATAAACAGTTGGGAGGGGCAGGGACAGTCTTCCCCTTCCATAACTTCAGTCTATGTAGCCTCACTAATTTTGGACAGGCTTAAAACACTGAGCTAATGTGGGCTGTAAGGAGACGTGAGATGCCTTTTTTGCCAGTAGGACAATGTCTGCAGACTGCATTTTTCCTTGAAGTAAAGCATGGTTGTTTGTTAACAAACTTTGGTTTGAGCTATGAAAATGCAAGGAGGAAAAAGGTGTTACATGAGCTGGGTAGGGCGGTCCTGACCCCATGGTGGAATGCAGACGAGCCACCAAGGATTAAACACCCTCCATGCCATCACACTAAGTGTGTGCTGAAGGCTTTTCTGTTCATCATCAGGACTCAGAGCACCCTCGGGGGTTCAGTGCCCTTTGCTGGGTCACTGACTCAGTGAATAATTAGGGGAAGGGCTCCATCAGAGCTGCCACTGTGGCCTGGCAGGTCTCCTATGGAAGCAAAGACGGAGCTCAGCCTGCAAAACTGTGTGAGATTTCAGCCTTTCTGTCTGCATCTTCAAACACTTTTGTGCTTTGTGTAGGAGGAAGGTGTGAGACAGTTCTTCTGTGAACAGTGGTCACCCACTCCAATAAACTGCTTCCCACAGTATCAGGAGACACAGGTGAGACTTACAACCTTGTGACCTTGTTGATGAGGCTATCTGAGAGTGTTAATCCTTGAAAAACAAGGATGCTTCCCTCCTTTCTCCCTACAGCACAGCAGTTGTCCTTCCATCCTTTCTCTTTTCCTACCCACAGCTAGCAAGTGAGTCAGGGAGGCACTTTACTGAAGGAAGGAATTGACTCTTCACGTAGTTTCATTATAGGTGTCTCAGTCAGCCATTAGAGGTTCATTTAAATGGGTTTTCTTGAGCATTAATAGGCTACAGTAGGGCATTCATAGCCAGCTTTTCTCAGGTTTTACAGAAAGTGCTATAAGTGGGTTTCTTCAAGTACATGTGATTGCTCATAGCTGCTGAAGTTGATTTGAATCACTTGCTACCAGGCTTACCAATTTAAGCCTGATAAATTGTGCATTATTAAATGGGGGAAGGGAACAAAGCCGTGTTCTCCCAGAGAAGAAAATGCAGGATTTCTCATCAATGAGGAATGATTCCTCTCATCAGCATAGTCTGAGAAAGGCCATAATGAACCATTTGCATTTGAGAGCAAAAGCCTTCTGTCTGATACATTCCTGATCAGACTTTGTGCTGTGAGACTCAGACATCATGGGTTCTGCTCAGAGCCAGTCAGGAGGAAAGGTAAATCTGATCTCAGTGCTATGTCTGTAGCTAAGACTGTGCTTGTATCGGTGTTTCTTGGCCACTCATTAGACGTCAGTCCTATCCTCTGTACAGCTGGTGGTGGCTCTGCCTTTCCGTTCAGGAGCACTTACTGCAAACTGTGCAAGGAAGAGGAATTCAACCCCGTGCCCCAGGCATTAGTACTTGCTAAAGAAACAAACACATTTTGAAGGTTTTTCTCTGTGTTGGATAGAAAGCATCTGCCACACAGGAAATAACTGTCTGACTCTTTGGGAAGCTTGTCTTGCTCTCACCCCCACATGCTACTCGCCCATCAACAGGCTCACTGGTGATCACTCATGAGGTCATGGAGCTGGTGCTTGACAAGGGACTGGTCTCTACTGCTGCGGTAATGACAGTAGTGTTTTGGATTGATATTACGAAATACATTTTGGGCAGTTTCAACCCAGATGCCCCAGCTCCTGACCCAATCTGCAACAGTGTCTCTGCATGCAAATAATCCACTCTGTGTTTGGATGGCACTGAATTAGTGTTTTTCATATACAGCATAAGCACATGTGCCGGATCCCACTGTCTCATCAAGCCTGGCATCCTGCTTGAGTGTCTCAGCATGCAGGAGGCTGTGTGGTCAGGTACCGCAGTGCGTTTTCATGCAAGCACTGTGGTTATTGATGCATTGCTGTGTGACAGCTAAGTCCTGTGTGCAGGCTGCGTGCTTGCTCCCAGGAGGATGCGGGCACCATGCATCTTGCTCTGAGCCTCATGGCCTGATGGATGGACCCGTGTTAATGAGCTCCAAAGGGAACCACACAGAGCCCTCTTTGCTGGAGGCACAAGCCTCTAAGGGGGGGAGTTAAAAGGGGCCAAAAAAAGAACAGTAGACAACAGGGAGAGACTCCAGATAGCTCTTTTGGGGATGTGAAGGTTGTGCTTGATTAAAAGCAGTGCTTTATAAAAATGTTATTTGCTATGCTTGGAAGATGACATTCAGTGCAATAAGAGTGTACAGCAAACCTAATATGCTCCCTATGGAAAGGGCTGAGGTGTGTGCCAGTGAAGGCATCCTATCATCTTGTCTTTGATCCCTTCTCTTTAGTAGCTGGGTTTTTCCTTCCATTGCTGGGAGATTCCACTCTCTCCCAAATATGTAGGCACCCTTCCTCTGTGGCAATGTGCAGGCAATGGTGCAGAAAAGGTCTTTGATGAGAAGATTCACAAGAGCAGAGAACTGTGACAGCCTCTCTGGGACACACTGATGACTGGTATCAAAACCCCAACCTTCGAATCCCACCCTGAACTCTCAGGGTGTATTTATTTTGGATGCTGTCAGCTTAGCTACATCAGTGCAGCTGGAATGAGCCTTTCAGAAGGTAATGCACAGATCTATTTCCAAGTAGTTTGCACTAGACTTTGTCTGGACGTGTTTGGGTTTTAATGCTTTCCCAGAACACTTGTAAATTTTTATTTCTGCTGAGAGCAGGAGAAACGAGCTGCTGGACACAGAATCAAGTTGATTGTCTACAAAGTTTAATGCTGTTTTCTTGCTCTATTATTTGACCATTCTGTGTTTGTGCAAAACTCTGTTTTAAAGCTCACTCGGAGCTCCTGGGCTGTGCAAGGAAGAGAAGGGGGAAAAGCTATTTCTTTGCTCTGCCAAAATATACAAAGTTTTATGTACTGTGATGGAAAGTTAAGGTGAAGAGGGCTGGATCTGAGACAAGAAACATTTCTTTAATATTCTCTACTTTTTTTTTTTTTTAACAGGATTTGCTGTTGCTTTGAAAGCCTCCTGCTATTTTACAGGCAATAAAAAAGAGAGACTGAAAACATTTATTTCCTGAGACTTGCTTATTTCTTGAGCTCTGTTAAACTGAGCATGCCTAGCAAAGTGAAGGGACGGCATGAGCCCAGCAGACCCTTCATTCAGCAGAGGAGACCAAGGTTTGCCTGCCTGGTCGTAGTAACTGAAAGCTTCATTCTGCTTTGTAGCCCTTGTCCTAAGCCCTGTGCAGCCCTGGGATCCCCTGAGGATGGGACTTGCCACCCTGAGGCCGCACAAGCTTCTGGGTGCTAAGACAGACGTGCAGGTGAGCAGGCTGCCACCTTGATTCCTACACTGGTGACTGGTCTTTGCTCTCAGGTAAGCCAAAAGATTTCAGCCATCCAGATGCTGGCTGATGTCAACAGCATTCCCCTCCTTGACCAGTAACGTCATCAAGTCCATCCAGTGTCATCCAGCTTCCCATGGGCTGATAGGGGTCACAGGTACAGGTAGTAACAGATCTTGAGGTCTGGCCCAGCTCCCCAGCACAGAGAGGCGCACCGGTCATCTCTTGCAGCACTGTCTGCTTCCAGGGCTCCAGTGGGATGGTAACCCTATGCTTGGCTTCTCCTAGTGAGTTCTGGTGGCAAATACAGGTTATGGATGTGGAGGTCAAACCTGCAGCTGTCCATTAGAGTTCACAAAGCATTTTAGAAGCATGTGCTGTGAATGAGAGGATGTGTGAAATCAAAAATATTTCCACATGATTCTCCTACAGTTTAGCCTTCCTTTGACCTACAGCTTTACTTTTACTTACTGCCATTGTTTTTGGCTGAAAATCACAAAGCTGAAAGAGCATCTGTTCCAAATAACACTGGTCAGGCTTCTGGATAACAGCTCAGCAGCTTCCTCCCAGGAGCAGTTGCTGTGGCTTCTTGATTACTCTCAAGATATATTTGATGTTTTGGGGAGGATAAGAGAGTATTGTGAGGAAGATAGACAGGAAATATTTGTTCATAGAAAACCTACATACCAAAGGCCCAAACACCTTAACTAGGGTGTAACTACATAGTTTGGGTGAAATCCTTCAGGGGCAAAGGACATAATACAGCCTTGGCTCTTCCAAGACAGGCCTGGCTTGGCTTTGGTTGCTGTAGTCTGCCTCCCTGCAGCACAGGTAGGCAGGGATTGCCAGGCAGTGGGAGGAGTGCTGCTATCACAAGCAAATCAGCTACTTGTCCTGGTGTCCCTGGTTTGCTCACAAGGTCACTCTGATAGCAATACACTCACAGTTCCTCTCTGTTTAGCCTGGGCAGCAACAGGATCACTGGTGGCATGGTTCTCATTGCAGTGGTGCCATAGGATGGCTGCTGGGCTCTTGAGAGCTCCTGCCTGCTCCCTCTGCAGCCTTCTTGTGCTGAGCTCCCCTTCCTGGCTGGGTTCCAGCACCGTGTCTCATGTTCAACCGACCCAAATCCCTACTGAAATGCTTTAATGCGATGTTTTTCTTGACTTCTAAAATGGTTGGCAGCTCAGCCTCATGAATCCATCGGTGTTGTGCACCTCTGCCCCTCAAACACACGGCTCCATTTAGACCTCATGTACCATCAGCCTTTCCTTTTAATGAAGTTTTATTATGGGCAGAGGACAGGGAAGCAATCCCAGTGGCTGGGCAACTGCACCATTACTTGCAAATGGAGGAGGCAAGTTCTGTTCCTGGGGGGACAGCTTGGACTGCCTGTGCCTGCTATCCCACACCAATGCACATCTTGTCTCCTCTGACTGCACCTCTGTTTTACTAGGGGCAAAACTAAAGCTCCCCATCTCCTCACCTTCATAGTCTTTTGACCCCAAACTCTACATTGTGGCAACTCAGAGCTTTAGAAATCATGATGGAAATTTTCTGTTTGAAATATTGGGCCTTAACTGATATCTTCATTTGTGGCTTTGACTTTAACAGGAGCGAGGTTTTGAGTATGTGTATGAGCTGGGGCCATATCACACAAGCAGGGCAGTGGTGAGATGCACACTACCATGTATACCTGAACCTATATTTTTCATCCCTTTTTATATCTATATTTTAGCCTCTTGAAATTTCTATAACTAGAGAACCAAGACACAACATGACTAGGAGGGGTGGAATTAAATCTCAGCTGCCTATTCACTCTAAGGTAAGTACAGACAGAAGTTGTACAAAAGTTAAAATACTAACTTTTAAGCAGAGTAAATGGGACATCAAAGTCTGACTCTGCTCCTGCTAACATTCTTGGCTTCAGTGGCAGAAAATCCTAAGCTGAAATTTTCCTTTTGAGTATGAAGGGGCAATGGCAAGAGCTGCACCTTCATCACAGTCATGATGAGTCGTGACTTGAACTCTCCAGCAATAGCTGGATGCTGGAGGCCACATAGTCTGCAAGCCTGGGGTTGTTGAGGGATCTTGCATACACAGGCCCTGTGCTGGCTGCATTGCTGCCAGATGGAAATGCACAGCAGGTTCCTCATGTTTCTGGGATAGGGTAGGAGGATCTGGTTTTGTCCTAATTTACGTGCCTCCTGTTATCTTGGATGACCCTTACATATTTCTGAGCATTGTTTCTCTGCTTTACTTCAGTTCTGATTATTCCTTATCTCACAGTACTTTATTATCTGTTCAAATGGTTAAACAGGAGATTAAATGGTGTAAAAAAAATATGACATTGAAGAACTGAAACTTCTCAATTTTTTTGGCTGAATTGCCTTTACTAAATTATCTGGGGTTTTATTTGCTGTACTGGGTCCCCAGGCTCCTGACTAGTGTTTCAAAGTGTTAGTGGGGTTTCTCTCACTTCCCTGCACTCTCCCACCACCCCCCAGCCAATATCACAGCCTTTTCATCCTGAGTGGTCTGGATTTTTGTTGGATTTTGGGTTGGTTTTGTTGGGTTTCTTTAAGGCTCTGTTTCCCCACTGTAATATTATTAGTGGGGCTTCATTAGTGCTAGCACACACGGGCCCTGTGCTTACCTCTTGGCTATCTAAGTATGTACCCTGAACTTCCCAGCATGCAGATAATCAAAGAAATGACAAGATGGAAGTCAGCAGATTGCCACAGTTATATGAGTGTGTCATTAATTTACACCTATGTGTAATGAATAAATATCTTTCTTGCAATCATGTTACTCAGCCTGAAGGTAGACAGCTGAGTCAAGGATAAAACTGATATTGCAACACTGGGCTACAAAACAGTACTGCGAGAAGTGGATTTCTCTGGGATTTTATGGGGGAGCAGGCTGAGGCATGCCAAGAGGTTTCATCCAAGGTGGATGCCTGAAGGTTACATCCTCATCTGGAGAGTTTGGAGTATAAGAGTAAACAGGGCTTCCTTTGCAGAGACCAGTCCTGAGTTAGGGATGGGAGAAATGCGTGAGCAGTCACTCACCCAAAGCATGATGCCCCATTAATTAACAGGAAGGTTTCCATGTGCTATACATTCCAAGAGGCTTTGCTTGGCAGCCTTGTCAGTCATTCCCAATGCACTGTAAGGCAGGAAATTTGGGCAGCTTATATAATTCTTTGTTGCCTACTGTGTATTGAGCTTATGCATCTGCTCTGCTGCTGGCATACCAGGCAAATGCTTTAGTGGAGCTGTTTTGCTTTAGTACTGTGGGCATGTGAACAGCTGGCAAAGCTGAGCCATATCCCTCCTCCTCCCATGTGCTATGGAGGCCAAAACCTTGCTGAAATGTTCATTTTTCTAACATCCTGCAAGACATGACACAGCCCTGTGTTCTGGGGCCCACAATGCACAAACCAGCTGCAGGTGGCGAGAGGGCAGATTACAGCAGCACCAGTTCAAATCTTTGTTTTTATACCTGTACCAGGAAGCCTACAAACAATTATCCCCTGGGTTTGCCATGAAATGAAGCTTGGTATTCACAAAGCAGTGAAAAGGAAAGGAAAAAAAATAATAAAAAATAATATAAGGGACTTATTATTCCCCAAACCATGCATTATAAATGTAGGAAGCACACAATTAGAGTTGCATTCTCAAGTCTGCTCAGAAAAGTCTGAGCAGAGCATGCAAAAAAGGTTATTGCATGGGTATGATATCCAAAGCAAACTCAACCTGACCCTGTAGTGACCTATATAATGACCACAAATTTGCAATTTAGGTCTGATTACTTCAAACTGAGCTTTAAGGAACAATGGGGGATTTTTTTGTTTTGTTTCCTTGCTCCTTTGTGGCACTGCTGTGGACAGTTTTGGTGGGAAGTGGCTGGACAAAGCAGCCTGGAGATGCATTGCAGTCACAGAACGTCTCCACAGGGATATGGGGATAGTCAGAGCTACGCAAGAGGTCACCTGCATACAGCACATCTCCTGCAGTGCATCTGATACTGGGCTGAGGGGGTGCCTCATGTAACTGGGGTGCATTGGTGAACATGGAGCTAAATTTCCAGTTACTTCAGTGATTTATAGACTGTGCCAGACCCTGCACCAAGGGCTTCTGTGCTTTACAGGAGCTGCATTCCTGCCTCAGTTTCTCCCCAGCTAGTGCCATATTAAAGCTAAGCAAAGGGTGCAATGGAAAATTTTAATGTTCAGGTTTGGGGTGAGCTTTAAGATATGGGCAGCCAGCTCAGCTACCAAAGCGTCTCCTGCTGTAGCACTGCCTCATCCCAGCGAACAGTCTGCAGACCAGGGAATCACTCCGTGCAGATCGTCAGTCATGGGAAGGTGGCAGGTGGTTGAGTTCTAGTGTCACAATAACTCCACTTTTGTTACTAGAGCTTGTTTGTAGCCTATATAATCATAGCAATTAGATACAACCACTCTTAGCTGCATAGCTTAATTACAACTAATGCACATCATTTCAATTAATTTTAATTATATGGAATATGTGAAGAGTCTGTTACTCCATTGTTAAAATCATTTGGGGCAAACAAGACTAAAGTGCTAAATTTCATAAAGGACCTAGTTATTAATTTTAACTCACTAATGAATGGATGTGTTTCTAAATTCTCCAAAGATGTAGTCTCCACTTGAAGAGTCAGTGCTGTAGATTTATGGATATACTGACTTTCACAGAGAGATTTAGTCCCAGCTTTTAATGCAGAATGGAAGTGCCCCATAATGCTGTCTCAAGCAATACTTCCACAGAGTTATTTCATGTTAATTAAAAGTAACTACCTTAAAATTAACATCACTGCTGCTGAAATATCACTGTGTGGACACTCTTCTAACAAAATAAATGTGGGCATGACCACTTACTTGGAATAATTTTAACTTCTAATTAATCCAATAATTTTCTAAGACATTGAAATCTACCGCCTACAAGCTCATTTCTATTTAGTCTATGAAAGAAAACGTTTAATGCTGCTTGAGCAAGTTTGGAAAGTCTTATTTATGATATGTACTATTTTTATCTGCTCTTATAAATACCACTCCCTTAGAAATAAATGTTTCTGGAGTTTGCTACATTAAAAGGAAAGGAAGACACAGCAGAAACTTTGAGTCCTGTTTGAAAGCATAAAAAGGTTTATCTTATCTAGAGCAACCGGTACAGGATAACTAGTGTTATCTTATCACCACATATTGATGTCAGGGTTTAAAAGGACTTGAGGCTGTTATGCTACACGGAGCAGAACTCCTACACAGATAAACACTGATAAAGCTGCACTGCTCTAATCTAAACTACACCTTCTTTCTGCCCCAAATACACTTGAGAAGAGCCAGAAGCATTTTTCCTAGCACAGCACAATCCTCTGAGTGAGGGTGGGCTCCCTGCCTGCTGGTGCTGCTGGGGAAGTTCCCTGAGCATAGCCAAGGCTGACAGCAGCCTCAAGGAAAAGAAATGAAACACATTTCCAGGCTGAGCTTTGTCCATGGCCATTGCTAAGCTCCAGCCTTATGGGAATAACCTGAAACAAAGGCATGGGGTTTTATCAAAGGGCGATGTTCAGGTGAGAAGGTAATGAATGGGTTTAAAACTGATTACCTTCTTTAAGTGGTAGCAGCTTACACTTGGCAGTGCTGACTGTATCAGCTTCAACACTTCAGCAGCCTGGCTAGAATCATATGCAGTTTCTTCAGGAAGGGATGTGCAGCCCTAAGGCCTTTGCTTGAAGGAAAAGAGATATCCATAAAGTGACTCAGGTCCTGCAAAGTGAGAGCTTGTCAGGCATGGGATGCAGGCTCAGAATCCAAGTTGCATACATGGTCTCATCTTGCCTAAGTAACATAGATGCCCACTGACTGACCTTGATGTGATCTTCCTGTTTTAAGCCATTGAATCAGCCTTCCAGAGGACCATGGATGCCGGTTAACAACACAGTGATATCAGTGCCCAACCCTGCTAGAAGCATGTTAGCAATGTCAGGGGCCTTGCTTTGCCCTGCATGGCCAGCTGCTGTACTCCAGCAGTGCTCACCCACAAACCCACCAGGCTTTGGACATGGCCCACAGTTGGCAGAAGTTTGCTTCCGGATTTGCTTCAGGGAAGGGGCTTCTCTCCAGGCTGTGGTAAGGGCACGGGGGTGATACTGATAATATCGGGTATGTTGGAGCCAGGGAGTTACCAAGTCATGGACAATGTCCCTGCATCACTTCTATCTGCACACAGCCTTACAATGGGAGTGGTGCAGTGCAATGAGACAAAGGGCAGGAGGATGTACAATACACATAAGGATGTATAAAACTGGTAACCAACATAAAAGCTCATACTAAGGACCAAAGTACAAGGCTGAGATAGTCAAGCTGTAGAAGTTCAAAATGTAGAACACAGGACACCCTCATATTCTATGTATGAACTCTGAGCTTGATACCTCTTGTCTGCTTGTGCAAGTCCAATTAAATTTGGGCGCATTAATCTCTTTATTCTTTATAGGAACTCAGTTGCTTGCTCCCTCTCACCTCCATTTTCTGCCAACTGCAGATAAAACACCCAGTCAGTCCTCTGCTTATTTGATCCTAAGGTGAAGTGATCAAACAAGCTTGCAACCTCACTGAAGGATCACACAGAATGAGAAAGTGGGCTGCAAGGCAGATTAGTGAAATCACTTCCATTACAGCTCTAAGCACAGACATACGCTGTCTTGGCAAGTTTCTTCTACAAGCCTAACTTTCCTCCCTTTCCTTCAGTTTTGCTGTGGTGTCAATGTTCCTTTCTCTAAGCACTCAGGATAAAACCCCACACTTTAGAAACATGGCAGCCATGAAAGGCCTGATATTGCACTCTACCATGAGCTGGACCAGCTTCTTTTGTTTCACTAGAGCTGCTTCATCCAGACATAGATGTCACGACACATATGGTACAACATATATCCTCTCAGTGTTGCCTTGAGCTGACAGTGTGATTCCCAGCCATGTGGCAGCAGAGTCACTCCACTATAGTCCTAGGGACCAAGATTCTACTCACTCTTTCTATGCTTTTTTTATAAACAATAGGTGGCAATTTTACCAATTAAGTGTGTGGGGAAGCAGCGAGTTTGGATCAGTTGCACACAGCAGCTGCCACAGCATGACTACGCAGCTCAGAGAGGCTGCAAGCACTTAAGCAAGACAGAATTATCATAGCGCAAGATTAGTTCAGATATCATAAAGCACTGTTCCACTTCCAACAGCTCCCCACCAGGAAATCTCCACCCATCCCTGCAGTTAAGATGTGTATCTGTCTTGCAGTGTTAATTGTGCTGGCCTGCCACTTTGTGTGGTTTGTGTAGGCGGCCCAACTTAACAAACCTGGGCAGTAAGGGCATTCCAGTGCTGGGCTGGATAGTTCAAAAATGAATGTAAGGCACGTAGTTCTGCTGAACCTGTGGTTTAAAGCTTCTAATTGCTAACTTTCATCTTTTACCAGCATAAATAATAAATGTGGCATGTTCCCCATTTTCCATCACCACCACATTATTAAAGCAATAAAACAATTTCAAAGGTGTGGTTATCATAAGCTAATGGCACCTCTAGGGGATTAGTAACACCCCAAGAGATTTCTTAGTCTTAAAAAAATGGATACCCCTTGTCAGTCTCTATTAGCTCAGTTGTGTGAGAGTGTGTGCACAGAGCTCCCTGCTCATGCTATGCCACATGGCATGCAGGACAAGTTAAGTGACACAACTGCAGGCATAATTAGGTCAAGATATGCTTCCGGGCAGACAGTTAAATGAAAGAGAGGAACCCTGCAATCACACGCAGCTCAGATCATGTATACTTGCAGGTAAACCAGCTGCAGCTTTTTTTCAGCCCAATTCAGAGCAAAGGGAGAGTCTCCCTTTTTACAGCAAGAAATGGTGAGCAAGTACTGCCGTGATTGCAAAGAGCTCTCCTTGCTGCACACCTGAGGGCATCTCCTCAAGATCAGGCTAGTCAGGAGGGAGCAGGTGACTTTGAGGGAGCCATTCGCCTGCCTGAAAGCATGGGTTTTGCAAACCTGTGCTGACAGCAGAGCTGTCTGAGAAGGTGAGTCTGCTGCCTGCCACACCAGGTGATTTGGGAGCACTCCCTACACACAACTGCTTCCTCCCTACCTCCTGCCTCTCCACAGCCTCTGTAATCTGACATCACTGGGAGCTAGGTTAGTTTTAGTATCTTCTGGGGCATTAAGACCAAGCTATTTAGCACATCAAAACAACAGTATTAGCAAACAGACCTTCATTTAAGGTAATTACGCATCAAGGATACTATCTTATCTTTCATCTCCTGTTTATTTTGCTGACAGTCACCCAGATTCTTTAAGTAATACCTTCCCTGCTATCAGTTATCAAAGCAATGGTGGAGGTGTAAGACAGCTGAATGCACTAAGCTCTAACACAGCAAAAGCTTCACAGGTCGGAGGAGGAGGAGGGACAGCTGAACAAGGGTGAATAGGCTGCTATCTCTTTGTCAGCAATGCTGAGTTGAGAGTCCTGATCCTACTGGATTTTGTACAGCCTGGAGCAGGGCTAGGATTTGAAGGATGCTCTGTCACACCATAGAGGCTTCAGGTGAACATAGGCATTTGCTAATTGCTATTGCAAATGATTACATTGAATCTTCAACCCCTACTGTGCCCATCCTCAGTAAAAATAAAGGGGGCAAGGGTGGGAGGGTGTAGAGAAGGAGTGTAAAACACAGCACAGTGACCTCAAAGATCAGTATCAGCCTGAGAGAGATCTTCAGGTACACATTTTTCTCCTCTTCCACATGAGGGGTGTATTCAAAGTCTGTGGTAGTCAGCAGAAGGCATTAGTGTGACCAGTGCTTCAGTCCCATCACCCAAAAAGCACACTCGGAACTGAGCTGCTTGATCCCACACTCAACTTTAAAATAATAATGGAAAAAGGAATCTTAGGAACATTTAAATGTCTGTTTCCACCACAGAATTGCTGAGGGGGTGGTGGGCTATGTCCGGTGACAGTGAAGCAACGGAGTGCCTGAAGTAGGGAAGATGCATTGCTAACTGGATGGTCTTTGCTGTGACTTAATCAGTCAATAACCTAGTTGTAGAGGTAAAAATCCTCTTACTGTTACTCATCAGAAGGATACACTACATGTAGTGTGTTCAAAAGAAAAGGGTGATGAAATGACTTGAAAGAACAAGTCCTTGGAGTAAATCGTACTGCAGTGCTCAAATTGCAAACCTACCAGGTATAAGAGTGAACCTGAGATGTAGGATCTGTTTCACTATTAAGAAAAGAGCAGAGGAAATGGAAGTAGCTTTCACTGAAAGCAATGTTAGGACATGGAAATAGAAAATAACGCAAGCGTGCTGCATAGCCATCATTCATTGCTTTACCAGCAGGCAGCACAGCAAGTTAGCACTAAACCTCCTTCCTCTCCTAATTTCTTGGTCAAATGAAGCTGGACAGTCACTGGGATGCACTAGCTAGGCACTCTGGGCAGTTTTGCCATGTGTATATCCTTCAGTGTAAGTTTTCTCACGTGATATAAACGGTAAGCTTAAGGGCTGTGGCAGCCCCAGCTTCCAGCTCTGCTATTTTTTCAAGACAGGCTAGATAGTATTTGACTCGAGGGTATCAGCATCAAAAAAAAAAAAAAAAAAAAAATAAAAGAAAGCATATTTGGATGAACTACAGGAATGCTGACAAGGGGATGTGTGTCTCAGGATGCAGTCTACATATGCTTTCACCCTGAATTCAGTACATGGATAAAACAAAGGGCAGAAAACCAGACTCTCTGAATTCATTCACCATCTGACTTCACTCTGTTGTCAGACATGACTGTTGCCATTAAAATTTTTTCATTCCGTTTATGGGCATATTTATAGTATTATGTCCATGGATTAAAGGACAAGAAATATTTTCTGCCAGTTACAACTACGCAGTGGAAAACTAATGGTATACAGACAGAAAACAGGGTGAAAATTAAATAACCAAACAAATTTCGAACAGGAGTCAATAGTGGTCTGGAAGTTACTGTAAGCTTATATTTAGTAAAATAAAATGGGTAACTGTGGCTGATAAGCAGAACAACTGGGAGATATATTTTGGGGTTTATAGCTTTCTCATATGTGTCTGATGGAAAGTAATTTAAATCCTTTTGGATATTGGCACAATCATGCAGATGACAAAAGCATGAACTGTAAACAAAGGACTGCGAGAAATGAATGCACTGTGTAACAGAAGGACATCCAGGAATGTGTAATTCATTCATAGTCTAATACAAAGAGTAAATTGGGATACCAGAGCACTTTGCTGACTCCATTAAATAGGGAGATTCTGAATGCACCTGAAGGAATAATACCAAAAAAGGAGCTAGATAGACTAGAAAGCAACAAAATATGGAGATTTAATGTGGAAAAACTGTAAGTAAATCTGTCTAGGGAAAACTAATCCAAAACACAGATGTTCTCCTGGAGAGAGAAATCTTGAAAGCAATCATGTTAAAGCAGACAAGGAATGACAACAGAGTTAATGGTAAGTCCCTGGTGAAACCGGCAGCACAAATAAGGATGGGGAGTTTGCTTGCGTGCACTGACAGCCCACTGTTAGCCACCACGGAGCGCATCACTGCTGTAATCTTGTGCTCATGAAATGTTAATTCTAGCAGTGTGATCGGCAGAGAGATAACACAAAGTGGAGGCAACTGTAAGAAGTACATAGAATTATGACAAGCTTGGAGGAAACAACTCATATAACATGTACTACCACTGAGTAAGGTGTAAGATAGGAGATAAGCCCATTAATACTGAAACTGAAATATTACATGTTCCATCGCATGGCAGATTTAAAAACTAAACAGAAGACTAGAAACCTAGTGGCAGTTCATCTCTGTGTTACAGAGTTCAGGTGTTCTCAATCATTCATCTTGCAATTTCATCTTAAAAACCTGCCCATGACTGATGGTCAAAACTTCATACAAAGGCAACAACAGCAAAGGTTCTGTCAGTTTTTCTTAAGAAAACCCCTTTTTTCTTAAGAAAGGTCACTAGATTAAGGGTAATTAAAATGTCCAGATACAAACTCTCAAAAATGTTATTTTATACTCAGGAAATATTAGCCTTTTCTGGGCAGAAGGGTTGCAGAAGACAGTCAGTTCTGGCAGTTCCTGGTGGTGACCAGACTGATGCTTTCCTACCAGCACTGCATGCAGAAATGCAGGTGTGTTTGGGCACACAACAGCTTGGACAAAAATGTAATGCTGCCACATTGTGCTTACTGCAGATGAGATTTCCTGTCCTGGATTGTCTCCAATGGATATTGTTGGTCCCAGCAACAAGCAGGTCAGCGATTCTCCATCCACAGGAATATGTGCTTGAGCCAGCACTAGCCAATTAGTGCTGGCCCCTAGCACTAACTGCTAGCTGCAGCTTTTATTTCCAGAGGTAGATAAAATCTAGTTCGGGAAAAGAGACGGTTGTTGGCGAAACAGGACAATGACAGACACTGAGGAGCATTTTTTTCCGCTTTTTGTCTAGGAGACCGCCTGAGATCTTGAGAGGGTTATGGGGAGGGATGCGGAGTGATGCTCAGGGTGCCCGGGGTACCCACGCCCTCGGGCTCCCAGAAGGCTGTCTTCCCAGGGCTGCTAAAGACCCACATTGCCATCTAGTGCCGAGGAGCACAAGGACAGGCGCAGGGCGCGCATTCAGCTCGAGCTCCGAGCCCGGGAGCCGAGCAGTGACTCCCTGTGCAGGTTGTCGGACCCCGCTCACTCTGGAACGGTAACTCCCTTCGCTTCGGACGCTGAAGGCGGGGGAGAAAATCTTACGCTGTTCTGGCAAAACCCAGTTTTGCCATAGATCCTGCTTTGACCCACGGATGCTAGAGAACATGGGAAACAAGCAAATAGCTTTGCTTAAGTTCAAAACATTACAGCTACTAATGATCTCATCTTAAAAATGCTGCAAGGTTCAGCAATGATTGAATATCTAATATTTATATATTTCCACGGAGGTTTGCATGCTGATATACCTCCTACCTACTTAACCTCAGCCTGGCTGCTTTGCCCCAGAAGCTAAGCAGGGCTGGGTGGGGTGCAGGCTTAGGTGCCCACAGGAGCATCAAGATGCTGCAGAGTGCTTTGGTTATGTATTAATAAACCATGGCAGTTCTGGTGAGAATTAGGGTGTTAACCTTCTTGTCTTGGCCAGGCCCAGCTCCGCCAGCTGTGGCTTGCCTGCAGGGAGAGGGGAAGGGGCATGTGCAAGGCTGAGCAGGTTGGGTCCTGCCTGCGCTCCTGCTGCAGATGCTGCGTGTCGGTGCTGGCAGTGTGCTGCTGTTCCTGTGCGGTCTGGAACAGCTGCTGCCTCCCACCCAGAGGTGATCACATTATAGTAGTGTCTACCTCCAAAAGAATAGATTGTAATTACAGTATTTTCTGTGGCATCCTTTCATGCCAAGCACGTTTGTATACACAAACAGATGTACTAAATATTTTTCATGGGACTTCCCACCATAAGAGATTGAACTGTTAAGTGTTATTGCATGCTACAAGAATACCTATAAGCCTCAGGTGAGACAAGGGCTTCACTGTGCTCAATAGAGTATACATGTTTAATAAAACTCAGTCTTGTCTGTGCAGAGCTGGCAATCTGATTGGGATGAGACAGAGGAGTGAGCTAGCAAAATGATTTCTTCCACATCATAAAGCAGTGCAGTAGCTGACCCAGGTGTCCCAAGTTTCAGTTCACCAGCCAGTCTTTTCAATTAAATGCAGTATATGGTGGAGTTAATTTGTTTGTTTTTCAGACTGTGGTTATGCCCTTCTAACAAAAGGCTCAGAAAAAACAGCCCCTTCATGGTTTCATGGACTTATTGATAGAAGAGAGATCCTGTTCACTCACCTTCTCTTCTCATGCCTAAGTGAGAAATTTGCAAAAGAACTTGGCAAAGACACAGAGAGTGGATCCTGGAAACTGTACCAAGCAACTAGATGAGAGAGGACAGTTGTTAAACTTCAGCAGTGAAGTGGGAATCTATGACCAGCAAGAGCATGTGGCTTTCCAGCACTGCAGGTACACCTCAACTGAGCTTTGCTATGGCAAAGATGAGGTGCAAAGTAAGGCAAACTTGCTCATGCCACAGGAAAGGTGGCTGGAAGGGGTAAGGCTCTGGGACAAGTGTCCTCCTTGCATATCTTGGTTTTCTGCCAAAAGACCTCATAATGAAAAAGCTACTCAGAAACACCAACTGATTGCAATCTGCTCTTCAGCTGCCACTCAAGTGTACATGTGTTGAAGGTCACTCATCAGGCAATGGGCAGCAAATGTGCTGCTTTGGGAGCTGAAAGTTAGGGTTAGGGTTAGTGTTCAGAAGACTGGAAGAGCATTTCACCCACAGCCCATTAAACTGCTGCTACCTGGCACAACAACAGCCACTGGATGAAACTGGGGCCCTGTAAGCACAACAACCTTTTACACAGGCAAGCAAAACTTGAGAGACTCAGTCACTGTAAGATCTTTCTTCCCCTAATACCAGTGTCTCAGTGAAATCTGTTTATTTTAGGACTCCTGTATCATAAGCAGATCCCAGAGCTACATTTTCTCTTGGAAAGAGGTGAAGTTTTATTTAAAAATATTAACTTTTCATGACATTTAGTCTCAATTTCTGTACAAGCTTTTGAACTCTGTCATTCTGGTGCACATGAAGGACCAGTTTCTCCCTCAGTATAATTCTGCCTAAGACCATGCATTTACACTGAGAGTCAATTTTGTCCATACGGCTTGTGATTCTGAGGCAGAGGCTTATTGACAAGCACTTGCTGAAGATATTTGCATTCAGCAGGCTCATAAGCCACTGAACATCTGTTCTCTTGTTAGCAGCCTCCTCAGCATTTGCCCTGTAGGCAATAATCTACAGGACAAGTTTCCCAGCACCTACGCTACTGTAGGATAATTCTTTAACTAAATGGAAAGCAAAGCCCAAGGCCCTGGGAATTCGCTTTTGTACAATAATCTTTTGTGTGCATACAGTGGAAACCAGAGGATTATGGAGTCAAATCATGAGAATTCAGGTCAAGTGAGATTCAGGCGGGGAGGGAAAAGATGACAGAAGCACCACTGGGAAGGTAGTGATCCCAGGGGAAGTAACGTGACGCTTGCAGATAAGCCTGTTCTGCTGTCATGGTTTAGTTTTACACATCAGTATTAAAATTTCTGAGCATTGCTGAACATCAACTTTCCCTTTACTGCATGAGGTTCTTTTGCATTGGATTTTTTTTCTCCTCTAGCAAGCAGCTGTATTATATTGGAGTATCCCTGTGTCTCAGTTATTTTTGTGTGCCATGTCTCCACTTTCTAGCTCATTATTATTTTTTTGCAATCTGAGAGTTGGTGTGTTTAACTCCCCTTCCCCCATTCAGCTCCTTGTTATTTTTCTCATTCTTGCACACTTAGCCTGGATCAAGGATTTCAAACATCCTCTAGATACATAAAGCAATTCATTTATCTCCCCTGGACATTTGCTTAATGGAAGGAAGGAAGGAAATGTCATTAAAGAAAAGCACTATGAAAAATGTGATGCTGCTTTTTCTCTTTCTGGCAAGGGATTGATCTGGATATCCAGACCAACACCCAGAAACTGTATTCTTCCTACAATGAAGAAAGACTCAGATGAATCCATTCAGCTATTTAACATGACCTTGGCTGATGAAGGCTGCTAGGCTTGTGGGAGGATGAGCTGCTGGGTGATGACTGCCGAGGAAATAGTGGAATAGAAGGTGTTAAACTAGACACAGGTGTAAGCAAAGGAGAAAACAACATCAAGGAAAATTCACAAGTCTTCCACAAAACTGAGCAGCTATACTGCTCATCTGAGCATGAGTTTTTTCCTTATCTTTTTAAGATGGGCAGTATGGATGAAAGGTTATGTTCTACCTGTGGCATAAAATCCTATCTTAATGACTCTGTATGAGACTCAGGACAAAACATCCTCTCGGCTGCCTCTGTGAAATCTAGCATGCTAAACAAGACAGGACAAAGCCACTGCACAAAGCAGCTCTATTTTCTGCTTTGCAGTGGCGGTGGGAACACGAGTAAGAGCGTGTAGGTATTCAGACCATGAAAGTGCTGCGGGCTGGGAAATGCAGGGTTTTTTTTCTTTTCTTTTTGTTTTGTTTTGTTTGTTTGCTGTGGGTTTGGGTTGGCTTGGGCTTTTTTTGGTTGGTTGGTTGGGTTTTGTCACAGCATTGTACCACTTCCAGGAAAAGAGTATATGAATCTGCCTGGAGAACTCTTCATTTTATGAGTCACATGTGATTTTAATTATGAATTTGTCTTACTTAGTGTACCATACCTTCACTCACTGTCATGTCATTTGCATAGGTGTTAGTTAGTCCCACACACAGGCTGTGTCACTTAAGAAGAGGTAAACACTTTGCTTCCCAGTCATCCTCTGCAAGAGAGTAAAAACTTAAAGCCTATCACAGGCAAAACCAGAAAATACCTTGTTGGCGCTTGTTTTGGTTGAAAGAATTATCAACTTGTAGTCTCATAAGTAATGTATATTATTGCCCTAAGGAATGACACAATCTTGATTGTTGAGAAGTCATAGATGTGTGAGGAAAGACCAGAAATAAGGTTGTTCAAGGAATCATAATTCAGTCTTCCTCAGTGTGTGTTACGAAAGCCCTGAGCTGTGTGCCTACATCCTGGTTTTCCTAATACCTTTGAGATATTCTGTGTTCTTGCTCTTTTCCTTTGCGTCCCATTTTTAGTTGGTTAGTTCATATGTTCCAGATGAGCACAGACTGCATGGTGGGCCAAGGAGGGGGGCAGGAGGGATAATACCCTTCATGGGGAGTAATCTACAGTTTGGACATCATATTTTAAAAATGCAGTACGGAGTACAGATGTTATGGGATGTATTAGCTTGGTCTGCAGGGAACTACATCCTGTATTGGATGAAATGGTTTGACCTCTCCTATTGAAATGCTAATGTTTGTCCATTTCCTCCAGCAAAGTGAGTCTCATTATTTCTCACTGTAGCCTACATTTACCCTTCCTCCAGTCTACACCACCCTGACCTCAGAGTTTCTGCTTTTCAAATATGCACTTGAAATTTGTCTGCTATGTGATCATTTTATGAGGTGATATCATGAAGTATATGTTCCAGCTGTGTTAGTGACCCTGCCTATAAACCAAGGCTGGCTAAGAACACTCTTGCCCTCCCACTTAATGCGACTCAAGACAAGAAAATGCAATGATGCAGGGTGCAAAAGTGAAAAAGAATGAAAAATCCAGATTAGGTCCTGGAAAAAAAACAACAACAAAAAAACCACCTCTAAGTGAAACTGACTTTTTATCTCCTTGTGTCTTCATGTTGACACTACATTAGGAAGGCTGACATCAGATATCCCCAGAGGCCCAAATTCAATTTTGAATCAAATGTAAAAGACCAACTTGTAAAGGCCGTGAACGAATTGGTTCAGCCAGAAGAAAAATTAGCACAGAAACAAGGTTATTTTCAGAGAGTCTACTGAAATAACTACCTGATGCCTTAATAAGGATTGTCCTGGTCTGATTTTTTTTCGGTTTGGTTTGTTTTTTTTCCCAACTTACTGAAAGTTCAGGCTTTGAAATGACCAGTCTGTGTAAGGAACGCATCCATCTCCAGATTTGTTGCATGCTGTAATCTGTAGTCAAGGTTACTCTAGTTAGCACTGAGATGGGCTGCCCTTTTTATCTTCTGGGCCTATCTTAACACTAATCCCCAAACAAATACTTACAGAAGCTAAACAGATATGTGTCTGTCCTACTTGCTTCCATTTACATGTGTGAGAAGCTGCAGAGATTTTGTGCCTCTTAGCTGTCATGCTATTTCTTAGAGACAAGTTCTCATATTGCTGCACTTCTAGGCCATTTGCTTTTGCAGAAGATTTAGGTCAGTGTTTTTTCAACCTTTTTTGATTTGTGGACCCCTAAAAATTTTTCCAGCAGTAATGCAGACTTTTTTAGGAATTTCACATATGTCGGCTGCTGTCTGGCACATACGAATTTGGTTTTTTCTCAATTACTTTTTGCAGACTCTTTAGAAATTTTCCATGGGCTTGCCAGGCTCTGCAGACCATAAACTGGAAACCAGTGATTTAAGTGAGCTCTTGAACCATTACTCCTCCATGTATACATTGATGTAAAAGATGAGAACGACATAAATTGAGTAACATCAAGGCCAATGTTTTGGGGTACTATGACTTTCAGTACTTTTACAGTCTGTCAAACTTGAATGCAGGGTGTTTAAGCAACCAACATTCACATATGAAAAATACATGGTGATGGTGTACCAACACCCACATTGTCCTGCTGTCTTAGTGGCTTTGAATACTGAGCTGTGGGTGTTCCAACACCCCCATAAATCATAACCAGTTGCCTCCAGAGCTTTAGCTATCAAATGATACATGCTTTTTGGCTTCTCTCAGCCTAGCCCTAATAAGGGTTTACAGTATGATTTCTTTAGATTGAGAGCAGGTTTAGGAGGAACTGTGGGATAAAGTCAAAGCATAAACTAGCTTTCTCCTGGCACTGTTTTATGTACCATACCGTGAGAACTAGTACTCCTTTAGAACCCACCAAATCCTCTCTCCTGGCTGGCAGACTGCTATTAATAAGCGACATCATCCTTACCATAGTAGGCTGAGCTTGCTAGCCTTTCTAGCCCTGCTATTTATGCAGCAGCAGAGTACTGTATCTTCTCCCACACATCACTTTGCTATTGGTGAACTGGAGGAGATCAACATCCAACAGCTTATAATTGAGGAAAGATTGCTGTTAATTATTTACACTGCTTTAGTAGCTGTATGCCCCAAGTATTGACCATATCTCTGCTAAATGACATTCAGCACATGTGAAACAGGAGGAGGGTCTATATGCCAAAGATCACTCAAGTCAAGCATGCGACAAGCACGTAACAAGTGGGTCTCAGGGATAGGTAGATGGAACAGTACATAAGATAAAGTTAGCATATTAGCCTATGGTCTTGGCATGCCATCTAGTCATTTGGTGATAGGTCCTATTGTAGGTATCAGCAGAAAAAAGCTTGAAGGATAATGATTTCTGTACCTGTTACAGAACATTTCTATACTGGGGGAATGGCAGTTTTGGGGGAAAAAGCTTATGGCAGTTGTGGCAAAATGTAACAAAGGGTTGATATAGACTGCCAATGTGGCTGATTTGAGGTAAGCTCTGACTCCTAAAAATTTAAGATGATAGGCTGAATGGGCATAGGCCAAACAGGTTTTGGAAATTAAATAAATAGTGTTTTCCTTACTGCAGTAGAGAATGGTGAGTCAAAGCAGGGATGTAAATATAAAGTGATCTGGTCAAAGCAGGGAACCAGCTAGGAAAAAGAATGGGGCAAGACATCAAAGAACAGAAACAGAGGAGAGAATAATGCAGCAGTGGCAATGCAAAGTGAAGAGAGCCTAGTTAAGAGTTCCAGCTTGGATGGCAAGAAATATTATGTATCTTTTTTTGTTACACAGGAAGAAACTATAATTGTGTACATTTTTTTTTTTACCAGGAAGGCCCAGAACAGGGTCCAAGTTGAAGATGACATCCAACTTGCGTTTCTTCTTCTTCAGGTGGCACCTGTTTTAAACTTACTGTTCCCTAGCCTGAGACTGATCTCAAGGTCACTGTTTTGATTCTACTCTTATCCCTCCCGCCAAGAGGTTTATAGAGCTTGGTGTTCTTTATAATGAAAGTATAGTGCCCATCAGCTGATACTTCCAGATTTTCAATTTTCTTTTTGGCCTCCTAAGGCTTTAATATGAAACCTTACATCTTACTGTCCATCAGAGCTACTGCTCCTGAATTATTGCCGATTTCCTCTTAATATCCACAGCAGGGATTTTTAATAAATCGAATCAAAAAATAAAAAATGCTGTCCCCAACCCCAGGGTTGATGGATCTGAATCCCTGCCAATGATAAGACAGACAAGATGTTATGGGACCTTTCGTTTTTTGTACAGGATGTAGAAGACAAACTCTTCCCTTTCTCAGGAGGCAATAACTAAACCAGGTTAGTGAGCGAGCCTGCATCTCCAAAGGTAATGCAAAATAAAAATAACAATGTGTCTCTAGACTATGGCATTGAAAGAAAACAAGAACAAGATAAAACATTCCATTAATCCCAGTGTCTAGCCAGTAGACGATGCAATTTAGGGCATGCTATCATTTACAAAAACAATGACTAGGCTTCTAGGTATGTACTGCAGGTGATACCTATTCTTATCTACTTGTCTCTGGCTCAGTACCTGCACCAGTCAGTTTAAAGATCATTAACACTGTACAATATGTAAAATAAAAATAAATCTCACTAAACATCTTGACTGTATGTTGCACAGCCTGCTGCTCGATAGCCTGATAAGGCTGTGATTTAAAGACCTACATACCTCAACAGCTTGGGAGGAGTAACTGTACTCAGCCTGTCATTCCCATTTTCTTCAGTTTCCTTTTCTGCCTCTACATTCCCTTTCTTTGTACATATCGTGAAAAGGGTATTTGTCCCCCTTGTACCAGGGACAGTACTTTCAATGCATTACAAGGATGTTCACCTGGGAGGGGATCTGCAAGGCAGATTACCTGGATGGGTGAGCTGCTTATCCCAAACTCCACTGAAGCGTGCTCACCTTCCTCCAGAAGAGCTGATAACTTTCAGTACCTGCTTTCCAGAAAGAAGACTAGGAAAGACTTCCCTCTGGAGCCATTGCTACAGCTCCCTACATAGTCACAGAAATCACTTCCAGCATTCAAGGGTTTGGTGCATGAATTCATTGTGCTTCCACTGCAATGCAAAGTTTTGCCTGGTCTAGACAAGTGATCATATTTTCAGCTGATGCAAAGTCGCTTCTCAGTGAGTGCAGTGGTATTGTGCTGGTATATGCAACTGAAAATTTAGTGAGGTGATTTTTTGGGATTATGGGTATCTCTTCTGCATCTCAGTGCAATGTTAAATGACAGCCCCAGATGTGAGATTGCCTTAATAATGGATTAATACAATATTCAAGTGTTGTTTTTTTTTTTTTTCCATTCTGAAGATGTCTATGCTTTATGATGTTTCAGATTATGTAGGTTTTCACTGCTAGTATTGGCTTTTGATACTAATCTCTAAGAAAAGTAAACTTACATTTTCAATTGAGAGGACCACGTAAGTATATTAGGGATTTTTGTCTTTTATTATTGGAGCATTATAGAAGTTTTCTACTTAAATTATTATCCAGCAGAGATTTCACTGTCAAGTAGAAGCTAACCAGGCACTCTTTCAGTAATATTTCTAATGTGGTAGGTGAAGGATCCAGAATAGCTGGACTGTATGATTATTTTAACTGCTGTGTTGATAAATGAAAAATGTGAGCAGTGAAATGTAGAAAAGGTATATATTTTATTATATTACTTCTCAACGATTTTCTCCTGCTCCTTTCTCTGGAAACAGTGATTAGATTGATTTTTCTCATGTAGCAAATAGACTTCCTAACAGTAAAGTGGTCACTTGTTCAAAGCAAGCTGTCTGTTTTAAGTGATAGCTCCCTATTTTCTGAGCCAGTGAAACTTCTCCTCTGCTATAATGACATTTACAGACATCCTACACGGGGCTGACATTCCCTGCAGACCTGTAGAAAACCTGATGACACTCCTGATCATTTTTCCTTCAGCTTTTCCACATCAATTTAGTTATGTACAGGTTTCTGCCCTTATTCATAAGCCAGTTGAAGCTACATAGAGCTGTCACTGCACTTCTAACTTCTTCCCTCCCCAAGGTCTCTTTCTTTCAAAGGCTGAGATGAATGTATGTCTTCACTCAGCCACTCTTAAAGCTCTCTTCTGAGAGATGTGTCCTAGCTGAACTTAGCAGAGAATGTATATGACATTAACTGTAGGACCAGTCAGTACTGTGTTCCTGACTGCAAGAGAGACACAAATGAAGAGCTCAGAAATTTCACTTTAAACACTGGTGCCTTTGGCTCAGGCTGGAGGGATACATCACTCAAGGTACAGTGAAATGTACAGTTATGTCCTTGGTGTGGATAATTTATATATTTTTAGTTTCCAGTGGTGTTAATTTGGCACCCCCTGGAGGAAATATGTTTGAAAACACAGAAAGGAAATACTTTACAAATCCCCTTTGACAAAATTGATTCTTTAACTAGACTGTAAATTTTCCCACTTATCTATGGAGAAGGGAGTCTGCAGAAATATTAATGTAATTTTTCTGTAGGCAGTTCTTCATCTTGAGATAATACATGCAAATTTTTTCTTCCGCAGACTAAACACGTCAATCTAAGACTGTGACTGAAGAAGTGCTGGAGAATTTCTCTAACATCGTGAATTAAAGGATCAAAAAGAAAACTTGGAATGTCACCTATAAATGCCAAGAAGAATCATTAAAGGAATCTGTTTGAACCTAGCCCAAGCCATGTAAGAATCAGTACATATCCTCACTCTCATGGCTAGGGTGAGTTCATGCCAGATAAAATGTGGAAAGACCTTACTGTAGGGCTGTGCCTAGATTTACAAACCAAACCAATGTCTTAGAAAACCTAAGGCTATTAGAAATACTTCAATTTTGCTAATTAAGTGGAATTGCTTTGTTTGTTAGGCAGAAATGGCCATCTGCTGGGCTTGCAAGATAGCTACAGAGTTTGATGCTCAGAAATTAGAAAATGCCAGAGGCAAAAATTTAAACTGCTTTGCCCATCCAAGCTGCAAGAAAAGAAGGGCATAAATAATGCCAAAATGTGTATTTTAGACAGCTTTAAAATTCTACTTGAAGGTAACAAAATAATTCAATGTTAGTGATTTCCAAAAAGAAATGTCAACAAGCTGTTTTAATTACTATCATTTGATAGCTTTCTTTAGGAAATACCTGGCTGCATTTACAATGTGGTTTCAAAGAGAACTGGGCAGTGCTGCATCTAGAGAAGCTAACCTGTGAAGTGCCAGTAATAATTGCATTATTTTTGATCTCTGTCAGTTGGACACAGAGCAATCTCTGCTTTAGTGCTTCTGGCCCAGGCACAAAGCTCAATCATGGTCCTTGCTGAAAGGAACCTCTTCCTGAGAACTACTTCTTTTGCATGTTTTTTTGTGTGTTGGTTTTGTTTGTTTTCACAGAAGGTCCTCTGAATTTCCTGGGAGTCCTTCCTTTTGACCTAAACTCATTGCTGCGTAACCTTGTAACTCATGGATAATTCAAAGGCTTTGCAGTGGACTAATATGGGGACAGAGTCACACCACAGGATCTGCCATGCTAGTTTCCTCTAGATCAAAAGTTTCCCAGATACTAGCAATGGTCAGGAATGGATGTCTGGATAAACAGGGTAAGAAAAAGGACATAAACGATTCTTTTCCTGTTCCCTTCTTATATGATGTCTCTGGCTGTCTTCCTTTCTCTAGGAGATAATAAGGAAGAGATCAGGGGCTGGCTGCTTGACTTGGAAAACCCTTCATGTTAACAGTGCATTCTCACAACTGGCAGGAACACAGATTATCTGCAGGACTGGGCTAGCAGTTATTTGGAAATGCCTGAATAAAAGGCTGTCCTTTGTATGTTTTCTTTTACACTACAAAGCTGGTTTTCCTTACCACAGACAAACAGCCAGGAGTAGAAAACCACAACTGAAGATGGCTGTATGATAACGTTACTCTTTCTGGCTTAGGATGATGTTTACATAGTGTATTTTCCATGCAGAACACATAATTATTAGTTTAATCATGAAACATGTTTTCCATGTTGTGTTTGCCAGATCTGATGTTAAGAATTTAATATTGCTTTCAGTAAAGGTGAAAAAAATTGCAGAGAAAATTAAACAGCATCAGTCTTTCTGAACGTTATCTATCACAGGGTGATAGAGAGCTCCAGACATGAATGCAATACAAATACAATTAAAACTTTGCAGTAGAATTTGAGTAGCTGCCTTTAGGTCCTTTTCAACTGGACTGATTTCTATGTTGTTCTTTATCAGGCACTTCTGAATTTCTTTTGCTAGAACCAGTATCAGAAGTGGCAGTTTCTGGCTTGTATCCATCTATGCATCGTGGAATATTTTGAAACTGCTGGTACATGCAGTAGTTGGTAGGAAAAATAAATACATAAATAATATTTGTAGATTACACACACACACACCCCTGAATCAAATATATGTGTATCTACACAACTGAGAGCATGAAAAACTAATTCCATCTAGAATGACCTGGATCCTAGAAAGAAAGACAAGGGAGAGGTATATTGCTGAAGAAACATTAACTGATGGAACAGATGGGAAAGATGGCCTCTAGAAAAAGATCCTGTCCATTCTGCACAGCTCAGGAGGATGACAAGTACAAAATGGGCCTGTTGAGGGATGGCTTATTTGGAATGTCACATAAAACTACCCTGAGCTGGGAGGGAAGTGTCATCAGTGTACGTTGAAAGCACTTACAGCAGTCTGCTGTTCAACTGCACATAGCAGCAGATCAGTACATCTCTAATTATTATTTGTCTGTCTGGCTAAGCAGCACAGCATTTAAAACCTAATTTGTTGTATAATTTAATTTTAATTGAGTCTCCTATCCACATAGGACTCGTTAAGCTAGCTGTATGTTTCACTTGCTGTCTTTTTACATGGATACTATGGGAGAGCTGCAAGAGCTGAACCAATCATTTGCTTGCACCGTGCTATCACCAAGGCGCAGTAATTCCTTGGTGTCATTGCAGAGGGATCTCTTGGAAGGAATATTTGGCAAATACATTTTCTCAGTGCCACAATATAACAAAACAACTTCCTCCCTCAGCTAATGCTATGGTTTACACAAAAGATTTGGTTGTTAGGCTTTAAGTTGCCTCCCCCATGTGCTCCTATTTTCCTCTGCCACTCAGAGATAACAATTACAAGTCACTGTGAGCAGTAATAAAAATGAAGTACCATGACAATGCTTTTGAGTGATTGTAACTTCCACTGATGCACCTCTCTTCAAATATGAAAAAGACATGAGTCCTCAGTGAGGGCACAGTTGAAAGCAAGCAGGGTATTTTACAGACAAATCCTTTTGGTGGAATGCAAACAGGCCTCAAAGAACCATTTTTTTTAGTAGCATTATTATTAAGGGAGGAATTATAGACTAAGGTCAGTAATGAAAAGCCCTTAAGTATGTGCATCAATTTTGACTTGCATGTGTGCCTACATTTTCTCCTGAACCAAGGCATATGTGGTTGAGAACTGTGAAGCAATATGGTGCATTAGGTATCAGTTTAAACTGCAGATGCAAAACACTTTCATATTTGATCAATTTTGCTTCTATCAGGCATCCCATGCATCTCTCTTGCACAAGCTAGTGTTGCTGTTAGGTTCATGTGGCCAAGGGGACCTACAGGGCATTCAGGAAAGGTTAAGAGAAAAGCTAACTCTGAGAGCTCAAGGCTGTGAACCAAGTAGGAGTATCAAAGCAAAGAACTGGACATGCTTTTGTTTTCAGTGTTCTGTTTCTGTTTTCATTCCTTCTGATTATTGTGGATTCCTTCAAGGGTCAGACCAAGGGAAAAAAGTCTGGAGCATAATAAGTGTTTCAGCAGATCAGGAGGAAGAGACTTGAACTATTTGGACAGGTCTGGCAGAGGAAAGGCAGCTGGAGCTGGAAACCACAGGGGCCCAGCCACACGGGCAGGCATGAGGGGCGACTACCAGAGGTAACCCAGCTGTGAGCTAGTGGGTGAAGGCAGCACAGAGACTGTGATGGGGACAGATGGTGCCACCCCATGGGACTTCAGGACCTAAGGTGAGAGCGGGATGTGAGTGAGTGATGGGGTGATTTGGTTTGCATCTGAGGTGGCTCCCAGTGGGATGGAGGGGGGAAGACAAAGCAGGGACCTGAAGAAATGAGGAAGAGCATGATGAGCACTTAGGCTAGTTAGAGTGATGGGGCAGAGAGCATGGGCCCTGCTAGTGCAGGGCCACAGTAAGTATGGCTGCAATTGGGGAATTAATGAGATCTTCCACTCTACATTTTGTTCGTATGGTTTTGTTGCTGGTTTGTGCTTTTTGGGTTTTTTTTTTTTTTTTTGCTGGTAGTTTTTTTTTTGGCTAGATTCTGCCTACTTTAGAAGAGGAAATGAGGTGGTTGTTGGCGCAACAAAGCGCAAAGGAACAATTTTAAGGTGCAGAAAGCTCCACTACTTGCTTTTGCCCGTTATCATCAGGTTTTGATGATGCCCTGAAACAGCAGGTATGTTTAGCAAACTTACAACTCTTCAACATCGAAGTGTAAAACTACAATTATTTTTCCCTCCATGTGACCAATTAAACCACCCCGGCTGGCTGCCCTTCTCTGAGGCGCTCGATTCGCCCGCGACAAAGATGGCGCCGAGCACCTCGTCGCGCTGCGAGCCAGCCCCCACTCAAGATGTCCGCCGAGGTGACTCCCCAGCCTTGCTAGAGCCCTTCCCGTCCCTGCGCAGGGCAGTGCGCTGCTGCCTTGCCGCAAACCGCGGCACTCCAGCTCGCGGGGCTCAGCGGTGTCCGCCGGAAGGTCCGCCCCTGCCCGCGGTGTGTTCCGTGCGGCGGCTGCGCGCCGCCTCCAATGGCAGGCCTGGCCCTGCCCAGCCCGGATCAGCTGATGGTGGCAATGTCTGTTGACAGGAGCCGCCTCGGCCGCGGGACTGGGTGTAAGCGCTGGCGCCGAGGGGAGGGGGCGCCGGGCCCAAGGGGCGGGCGGAGGCGGCCGGGGGGTGTGTGTGGGGGCGCGGGACCCCCTCCCCTCCCCTCCCCTCCCCTCGCCGCCCTGAGAGAAGTGAGGGGGGGAGGAAGGGAAGGAGGAGGCCGATCCCCCTCAGGTGGGGAGCGGCCCTGTGGGGTGGGGGCGAAAGGAACGGGGTGGTCTGTCTGCGGGGGGCCTAGTGGCCTATGGGGAAGGCTTTCCTACGGCACACAAAAGGCAGCGGGAAGAGAGGGCCGGGGGAGCCCTGGGGGTCCGAGAGGCTGCGGGGCGGTGGCGTGGAGGGCCCGGCCTCCGGCAGGGGAGGGGGCTGCCGCGCGGCTGCCAGCCCCGAGCGAGCCCTCTGCCCCCAGCCCGGGTGCTGTGTGACGGTGGGGTTTGGTTCGCTTTGTTTTTGTCAGATGTGAATCCAAATGGAGCACTTGGAAGGAGGCGAGCAGAGCCAGCAGCAGCAGCCCTGGGGGAAGCTGATCCGGCTGGGTGCTGATGAGGCAGAGCCGCACGTCTTGCTGCTGAAAAGAGAATGGACAATTGGTCGGAAGAAAGGTGGGACGGGAACACGCTGGTTAGGGCGGTGTTCGGGGGACAGCAGAGACCTCCCCCCTAGCCTTTAAGACATCAGAAAGATTGAAACTAGTTGTGTTTCGTACTTTCAGCTGTTGGAGGTGCTTGTCAGGCGGTCTCTTATTCCTCATTTACCTCTTGGCTCTGTGTGAAGACAAAATTTTACACTGACCTTTTCATTTTACCAACTTGTGACGTGTGCATGCTTAAATATAAGTATGCCTTTTAGTTTGTGGCATTTTGCGCAGATAAGGAAAAACTATTGTTGATTCAGAGGTGTTTCTGTGTAATCAGTCCTGTTTACATTCTCATTTTGTTTCTGTGTTTAAAATAAATTGGAACTGCAATGCAAAATGCTTGTGCTTCACAGAAAGGAAAACGCCCGCATAAAAGCTCTTAATTCTTCAGGCCATGTGAAGACTGCCAACAAGTACTTGAAAGTTTCTCTGAGAGTGAATGTTAAAGCTTTATTCCCAGAGTCTAGAGCTTTTACTATTTGCCTTTATTTTAAAGTATTTCATGCTTACTGTATTTAAAACAGTCATTGCAGTGGTTTGATTTGTTTTTTTTTACTCTGCCCTGACAGATTCTTTTTCAGTTTCCTGTTCATCAGTTCAAGCTGTTTGACTGACCAGTTACATTTGTGTAGTGTTGAACAAACACTAGATGCTGTACCTGTATGAGAAATTCAGTTAATTTCTCATACATTGTTTCCTAATAATTATTTCCTAATAATTGTAGGAAAATTGTTTTGCCTATTCACATTTGGTCAGGTACGTTTAGTTTGCTTATCATTATCTAAGCTGTAGGTAAATTCTTCAAATTGAGCTGTAGTTGAGGGTCATCTTGCAGGAAAAAGATGTATTTTTACATGTTCTATTGCTTCCATAACTGCTAATGGATTAATGAGTGGTTACAAGGATACCAACCTTGGAGTCATTAATATAGCTTAGAAGATCTTCAGGAGCATTGCAAATGCTTGTTGAGAGCACTTTTCCCTTCCTGGTACCATGTGAAAGTCTAAGTAAGTCTGTAGAATAGAATAGAAATGTTGGCATGCTCCTTAACAAAATTTAGTCTACTCACTTTCATCACAGGTTGTGTGACAACAGTTAACTCTGTAGTTGTTGGTTGTTCCTTGAATACTAGGAATAGTCAAGTGACAAGCTGTCACCAACCTGTGGAGTGTTTTCCTTCTGGATACATTCTTGCAGGCTGAGATGGAGTGTACCCACAGTGTGAATAGATGGAAGTGAATCATGTTCTGTTAATTGTAACTTTTGTGTGAGCAAGTGCTTTTGAGTCATTTGTACAAGAGGTTGGTGATAATTCTTGAGCATTGCCTTGAATAGGCAAATTAGTGAAGTGGAAATACTAGATTTTAAATTGAATGGTACTTGAAATGAGTATCATAAGTTTGGAGTAGTCCTGCAAGGAGCAGGAAGTTGGATCTCAATGATCCTTACGGATCCTTCCAACTTGATATTCTATGATTCTAGATTCCTTCAGAGCCTCGGAGTTGTAGGTAGGAAGGTTTCTGTCAGGTCAGCATTGTCATTGTGCTTCTCCTGCATCTCTCTAAATCACAGTCCTGGGGTTTTAATCTCCCTTCAGCTTTATTAACATAATCTTGCTGTCAACAGAGTTTTCCTATTTAAAACAAGCAAAAGAAAAAGACTTAACACAAAACAGTGATCTATTTATCAGCTGTTGGTTCTAACTACTTTCCCACAATATGCATACCAGAATGAAGCAGAAGTTAAATTCAATGAAACAGTCTTAAAATGATGTGGGAAAGAAGCTGAGTGCTCTGTGATGTATGCCTCCAGAATGGAACATTTCAAATGTGTGTGAATTTATCCGTGTTCCAGTCTAGAACAAAGTAATTGTGACTTGATTTCCATCTGTAAGGGCTAGGACTGGTGAGAAAAGGGAACTAAACCATATTGAAACGGTTGCAATAAGCCTATATCACCTGGGGCTATTTCACTGCTTGTATTTATGTATCACATATTACACTGTGTTGCTGCCTATGTACCAGTAGAAGTTTTGAACTACTGCAGATGTACACGAGTCAGTTTGCTGTGCATTTATAACCATGTTGAATGCTGATCTCTCTATGTAATGTGTATTTTTAAGCACACTGGAAAATCTGCTTTTTTTTTTTTTTAAGGTTGTGACTTATCTTTTCCTGGCAACAAGTTAGTGTCTGGAGATCACTGTAAAATCATAGTGGATGAAGAATCTGGTCAAGTGTCATTGGAAGATACAAGGTTGGTTCTTCCTAGAACTTCTGCTCTTCTTTTTCGTCTGTGAAGTAAAATCTTATGTACTGCTCGAGACATCAGCAGTAAATCCTTTTTTTCTTTTTTTTTTTTTTTTCCCTACTTTTACATCTGGGTTTGGGGTGGTTTTTTGTTCATTCTAGATATATTTTTCTTTACAGAGGAGTTCATAGTCTGCTGGATGAAAACTTACTGTTGATGTAATAGTTCAGTAGCATATTTCTTTAGACTTGTAGACAAAAAAATGATGCCAGCATTCTTAAAAACGCTAAGTGTGAGCGTGCCTCATCTCAGGGTTTTGTGTAGGGAAGAAAATACCTGTAGTTTGGATCTCAAAGCATAAAATAGATGTGGAGTAAATCTGTCCTGGTATTCGAAGTATCTGTAGTCTATATAGCATAAGTACTGTAGCAGTCTAGCAGTTGTAGTGGGCATGTCAGATAGAGATTAGAGCCTGTTCAGTCTAGTTTAATAATAAAAGATGTTTGGTGGGTTTCTACTGTTGATATTTCAGGTTTGTTTCTTTTGTTTAACCAGAATGATTATTTTCTTTTCTGTGTGTTTCTGTGTTAAGTTAGGGGTGTGAGAACTAAAGCCCTTAACAGAGAAAGATAGAGGCATATACTTCACTGGAACTACTCTTTAAAAGCTATGCTAATTTAGTGAAACTGCTGTTAGTATATAACGTTAATTGCATACTTCTTCACATACTGAAGGTCAGTGAACTGGCTATACTGGCGAGGCTATTCTCTGTAGAGTTCTAAGGCTACTGTGGGTGTACAAATAGCATTGCAGGGGTTGTGGGTGGTTTCCAATGACTTTTAGCTTGTTTTCTAGTTTTCTTTATAAAATTTGAGATAGGCATTTGTATGGAAGTGTATTTCTTAGGAAGATAACTTTCAAATTTTTCAAATGTTCATCTGCCTTATTTTTGACAGGATTTTTTATCTAAGATTGCCAGAAGCTTCTGATTTATTACATTTCAAGAACTCTGTGACATTTCGAAATGCTTCTGTAAGCCACGTTCTTTTTCTATCAGGTTATTGCAGTCAGTAAAGAAACAGATAATACTTTCTGCCAGCTCCCCCCATTTTTCATGTCTGGAAGGTGTTTTACCCAGAGATGAAGACGATTTCAAAAATATATTGATTTACGTACATAAAGAGGAAATTCTTACTTGAGGTTTTTAAGGGTGTCATGCTGAATTCCTATTCCAACATACCAGAATGCATTTAAGTGTATTGTTCTGGTAGCTCAGGGTTAGTATCCAATACCTGCTGAGCTTTTGGCAAAACAAAACCTTCAAGAACCTTTGAAGTTGCCTGATTGAATGGCATGTGCATTTGGGGAGGCACTGGGAGAATTTATGAGCTTTAGTTGATGGCTTTCTTTCAGCAGAATTTTCACTCCTTTTCTGACTCTTGATCAATTAGTAGCTATGTTATTAAAAAGAGTCTCTTTCAGGGTGAGGAGCTCACTTCTAGGTATTTACATGGGCAATGAATTTCTTTTTATTTTATTTCCTCAAGTAAAATGGAGCATACAGAATCATTCAAGTTGGAAGCGTTTGTATACTTAGTTGAAACTCTGTCAAAGATGGACCACCACTGGATTTGGGCAAAGTTGTTTAGGTTTTCCCTAGTCAGGCCTTGAAAACCTCCAAGCACAGAGATTTTGGAGGCTTTCGGGGCCCTTATTGCAGACCTTAATTATGTTTGTTTTTTTTTTTGCATCCATTTGAATCTTCCATATTTCAGTTTATGACCTTTATCACCTCAATAAAGAGCCTGCCTCTGTCTTCTTGGTAATATTCTTAGAGGCACTGGAAAGGCTGGTGTCAGGTCCGTGGTTCACCAAGCCACCTTCTCCCAGGCAAAAACAACCCTAGTTGCACAAGTGCCTTGAGTCACAGGTCTCGTGCTCCTGACCTCTGGCCATGTCAGTGGCTATGTGTTGAACTTGCTCAAATTTATCAATCTCCCTTATACTAGGTAACCCAAAAGTAGATGCAATGTTTTGGATGTGCAGTACTGAGTTCCAAGTAAAGGGGAATAATAATCACTTCACTTGAGTTTCTGACTACACCCCTGTTAATACAGCCAAGTGTGTTGTAGGCCTTCATCACTGCCAGGGCATGCTGCTGACTTAAGCTTAGGCATAAGTCCAAGGTGTATGATCTTATGCTTAGTCATAAAATCCATCAGAACCCCTTGCTGGTTGATTTCTAGCCTGTACTTCTGCAGGTGGTTTTTCTATTCCAGGTGCAGGACTTAGGGTTTGTCCTCATTCAATGTTACGATGCTCCTGTCAGCCCATTCCTTTAGCCTGCCTAACTGCCTCTGAGTGGCAGCCCAGCTCTGCCCCTGCTTTGATGTCATCCACAAGCTTGATGAGGGTGTATTTCTTCTCTACTTCTAGGTTATAGCTAGAGAAAATAGCCAAGTCCCTGGATAGATCCCTTCTGTACTCTCAGAAGCTGTGAGATGGAATGCTAAATTTTAAGGGAAGGTGTCAGGCCTAGCTAGGATGTTTAGGAAATGCCTTATAATTGTCATTCTCCAATGTTATCCCAAACTTCAAGACATTGCTAAATAACAAATCAGGTCATGTTTGCCTAACATGGCAGTCTCGGAACATAGCTGTGTATCTACCCTTGAGAGACCATCCCTAGTTTCACTTGAATGTAGCTGGTAGAACTGTTTTAGATGAATGTCATGATAATACAAGCTAAAGAAACTGTGAATGGTGTAGAAACATTACTGTGTTTTTTCTTTTATAGTTGTTGTTACACCACCCCCTTCCCCTGAGGCATAAGGTGCAGCCAGCAGAAAAGTAGCAAAACTAAATTAAAGTTAATTTTCTATCTGATAGATTCATGAAAAGGTGGGGCTTATTACAATGGTAGTATAATGAAAGGCTGCACCTATGGATTACAACCAGGTAGCTGCTTATGCATGTTACACTTCTGTATACTTGACAAAAAGAAGTAAGATCCTTTATGTGTTCTGCTTGTCTGTGAGTTGATATGAAGTGTGGCTACCATTTGCTGAATTAAAAGACTGAATGGGTTGATATGATTGCTTGCATAGGACAGCTCTTCTGGGTCTTCCAATTATTTGTGCCAAATACCAGATGAGTTCCAAAAAAATCAGGCAGGCTGAAATAAGAAGATATTTGAATGCTTGATTTGGCAATACAAATGCCCAGAGTCCCAGAAAAAAAACTGCAGAGTCAGCTTTTTCTTCTCTGAAGTGGAAAATAGTTTGGAAGCATTGCTGTGGTCAAGCTCAGATTTTTCTGGTGAAGAGGAATGCATTGAAGGAGGCAGCTAGTGTTGGGACAGTTGAATTGAATGGACTTTGTTTCTGCATTGTAGCTATACCAAAGAATATAATCAAATACATGTAGACAGCCGACATTGGTTTTTATCTCCCTAGTAGTATAGTGAGTTCTTGGATCTACTTTGGAAAGAATTACCATGAATTTGCAGGTGAAAGAAAATGTGTAGAGAACTCAAAATTATTGACTAAATAGAAGCTTGGGAGTAACAAAGCCAAGAGTTAGCAAATAGTACAATAAAAGATTCAGACTTGCCCTTTTTTTGGGATATGTTTCTGCTTTATTTTCCAGACCATGCACTAGTTGCTTTATGCTGCTTGAAAGAAAACAAATCATACAAGCTGACTTAACTCAGTTCAGGCAGTAGT
>JASSUY010035002.1:109325-120944 GCA_032466535.1 Forpus xanthops | reverse complement strand
ACATCACCCGTCACTGTGTAAGAACATCACCCGTCACTGTGTAAGGACATCACCCGTCACTGTGTAAGGACATCACCCGTCACTGTGTAAGAACATCACCGTCACTGTGTAAGGACATCACCCGTCACGGTGTAAGGACATCACCCGTCACGGTGTAAGAACACCGCCAGTCACTGTGTAAGAACACCGCCAGTCACTGTGTAAGAACACCGCCAGTCACTGTGTAAGAACATCACCCGTCACTGTGTAAGAACATCACCGTCACAGCCGCTCCACAGACCCGCTGCTGGCAGCATCCCATCGCTGCCTTTAGAGACAAGCGTTAGCTCTGCATCCATCTGTAACAAGGGCTGGAGCAGGGATTTCCTCCTGGCTGGTGCTTTGAAGCATGGGGATTGCTCCCTTATCCCGTGTCTCAGTGCAGAAGTGCTGAGGCAGCATTGAAGCACTTTGACAATGAAGTTGTAGCAACTGGTGATGATCTGTACAGAGGGACTCCCCCTTTGAAGCATCTTCCTTGGGGTTTCTGGGCAGTCACTGAGTTCAATTTACTGCTCCTCTGCTGTAAGAGCCCAGCAGGGAATGCCCCCCGCCAGGGTGCCCAGGGCAGGATGGGGTCTGCTTCTGTGCTGCCAACAGACCCAAACCTGTCTGACGCGGTGTTTTATGCTGCCTGTGTCTCTAACCCTCTGAAAGGGCCGAGCTAAGCCCAAACAGGGTGTGCAACACTGCCTGCTGCCAGCCTGGGATGTGGTGGGGACTGGGGCTCATTCACCTTTGTGCTGCTGTTCCAGGATGAGACATACACGGTGACTGTCTACAAGAGAGTCCTGCAGAATGGGAGCAGATGCTGGGAACACTTTGCAGAGCTGCGCTCCCACTACAAACCCATCCGCAGCATCCTCTTTGGGGTCCAGTTAGACAGCAATGAGCCCAGGCTCCTGAGCCTTGGGGAGGACCGGCACTTGGTAGGTCAATGTGAGAGTCTAAAGGACAGGGAAGCTTTGTGGTTAAAGTGGGGGACTGGAGACTCAGCCTTGAATGCTGCAGCTCCCAACCCTCTCCCCATCAGCTCTGTCACAAGGGGTGGCAGGGTGGATATGCCCAGGGTTCAAGCTGAGGCTCTGCTACTTCAGGCTGCTCACCCTGGCTGCTGCAGGAGATGCTAGATCCAGTTAATCCACAAGGTCCAGGGTTCTGGTCCAGGGTGCTACACAGGGTGCTGTGTTTCCTTGCCTTCCCTCCAGATTGAATATGACCTGAGCATCAGCAGCAAGGACCACTTGGAGGTCTTGCGCAGGGATCGGATAGAGCAGGTTGCTGTGCCCCTGTGCCTGGCCTGGTACCCACAGCTCAGCAACGAGTCCTTTATCCTCACAGCCAACAGCTGCTACAAAATGAAGCTCTACAACGCGACAACCAAATTGTGCAGGTAGAGGAGGGATTCAGGCCTACCGCTGCCTGGGGGCTCCATCCTGACCTGGTGGTCTCCTCTGATGAATGTTCTGCTTCCACCCATGTCTTTGCTCATCTGAGATGCAGATCTTTGAATGACTTTAGATCCTCCCAGGCTGTTCCATCCATCTTTGTGTCCACTCTGCTCTTCCCTTATGCGTCATCTAGTAAGGCTGTGGCTGCAGGTGGGTCTCAGTCTGCCCAGTGCACTGGATTTGACAAGCAGCAGTTGGATAGCAGCTAAAGAGACAGGAGCCCCCACGAGCAAAGCACAAGGACTGAATGATCCCTGCGTACTCAGTTCTTCTCTTAGCCCAAGTGCGGTCCTTCTAGCCAGGGACCCTGTCTTACCCTTTCCTCCAGGCCTGTAGTACAAAGTCTCTGCACCCACCACACTTCCCCGTATCTATCCATCCTTGTACACTGCAGCCATTCAGAGAGGGAAAACGTTTTGTGAGCCCTGGAATGTGTGATATGTTGTTTACCTTTAGAAAGACCCTTTTGGGACCAACCTATGGCTCCCCGTTGGAGAAGATCCAAATCCTCCCAACAACAAACACCACGGACCCCCAGAAACGCTACCTGGTGTACATTACAAAGGACAAGGTACAGAGCCCCATCTGCCCCAGCTGTACAAGGCTCCCACTTGTGGAGGTGGTGAGCCTCAGCAGAATCCCTAGGGATTCCCGTGGGATCCCCATCCTTCCCATGGGACCCCATCCCTCCCGGGCTCCCTCTGTCCTTACAGGTGGGCTTGCAGGTTTTGCCTGTTGATGGCAACCAACACAAGTCCTCAGCTTTCATCTGCCATCCAGAGGGTGTCTCTGACTTTGCTACGTCCTACGATGGACGCTACATCTTTACAGTGGGGAGAAACGACTGCGCTCTTATGAAATGGGAGATCAACCTAAAGTGAGTACAACAGGAAGGAAGGAGGAGGCTTTGTTACAGCTTTCCACTGCTGCTTGGCCAACACAACTGAAGCGTTGATGCTGAGAATGGAGCTTTTGCTCCAGAAGGTCTAGAGGAGTTAAAGCCAGGTCTCCCAGCTATTTCTATGCTTATCCTGGTGTATAGGGTGGTGCTGCACCCATGGCGCAAGGCAGCAGGGTGCTGCATGGTGAGTGCTCCTCTGCAGGGCTCTCTTGAGCATGGGACTTTTGGGTTGACAGTCCCCTGACAAAGCTGCACTCTCTTGGTGGCATGGCAGGGGTCAGCTTAGAGAGCAATGACCTGCCAGGCCCCACGTAACTATGGGGGAGCAGTGGAAAAAGGAGGGGGACACTTTCAGGGGGGTTTGGTCCCCTCTGTGTGCTGTAACCACAGTCAATAGAGGGGAATAAGCAGGTTGTAGCCATAGCACCTATGTAATGCTCCAGTCTGGGAAATGGGACCTAAAGGGTAAGAAGTAGAGCAGAGGGTTTTCTGGTCCTTACGAGGGCATGGTCAGTGTGATGGGAGGTTGCAGGGGTTAGGCAGGGATCAGAGGAGCAGCTCTGGCTGCAGAAGAAGCATACGAGGTGGCCGCTGATATAAAAGTGTCTTCTCTCCAAATGGGATAGGAGAAAATCCAGCCTGCATTTGAAGACTGGATTTAGGACAAGCCACCTTAATCCTATAAAGCTTTGCCTACATGAGTAAATGGGGTGGCTGGAGGAGTGAAGGCTGCTTTTGCAAAGGAGGATTTCCAGGCTCTGGCCTGGAGCATCAGTGATAAACCCTGCCGGGTTTCTTCCACCTTCCTCTACAAGTGTGCAGTTTCCCTCTGCAGCTCCTTTGGGAAGCAGCGCCAGATGTGTGCTCCCATGTGGCCGGGGGGAATGTGGCAATGGCAGAATACATTTTGGCTTCCTTGTATGTCATGGACCAAATCTGCTCATGGCAACGTGTGTGCAAGGCCAGAGGGTTCTCGCCTCCTAAGCGTGGCTGCAGGCAGCCTGTATATATATACAGGTACATTGAAAGGGAGCAGGCAGCTCTGAGTGAGCTGAAAACCACCAAGCCAGTGCAGAGCAACTTCACCTTCACACTTCAAGGACTAGAAAGGGAGTTACTCCATTCTGGAGCTAGAAAAGACTGATAAGCATCATGGTCTCTGTGGGTCTGTGTGTTTTTATCCTGCATGCCTCCCTGATAGCACAGAGCACATCTCCTGATTTCTGGCAGATCAACCTCATGGGAGCTGCCTTTTAGCCCTCAATGCTACGTTTGCCTTTTGGAGTGCCCCTCACCTTCCTAAGGCAAAGGCTTTGCGGTTGAGACACGCTCTGGTCCTGCTTAAACGCTTTCTTGTGGGTACCACTCGCTCGGAGGAGGGCCCAAAGGGCGCTGAGGCAGCTCACCTTCATGAGCCAGAACAAAGGAAACCTGGGTGGGAAGGCAAAGGGCTTATTTATTTTCTTTTCCACTTTGTGTGGCTCCAGCAGTCGGGGGTCAGGATAAGCGACATTTTAAGGAAGGCAATAGAATATAAATGATCCTTCTTTATAATGGTTGGCCAGGGTCCAGGCAACATCGAATTTCTATGTAATTTGTTTTCGGAGCGAAGCCCTTGATGAGCTAATTATCATTTTATTGCCGCTCCTGGCATCTTGTGCACCTCCACTGTGTTTAATACCCAGATAACTTAATAATGAAGAGAGCATGGAGCTTGCACAGCAAATCCCTCGTGGAAGCAGCACTCCAGAGGTGTGTGTGGAAGCTGCAGCCTTGCTGCCAGGCGTGGAGTGTTACGTGGCAATGCTACACCACGATTGCACTACCAGCTTGGTTTCCTTTTTCATCCGCACAAGCAAACAGATTCTTTTGGCTTCAACTGCCTATGAAATCGAAACAAAGGGGTGGCACTCGGATGCTTTCAGTTTAATGTAGGATGTCCCTGCGACACGGTCACGGGCCACAGCGGAGGAAGTAGAGTAATGGATTGCACTGAGTTATTGGGGAAGAGTGTGTTAGATCAAAGAGCAGGGAGCTTTAGGTTTGTGTGGGTTATCACGAACACCAAGCCCCAGCTCTCTCTGCATGTTCAAAATGCTGATCTAGCTAATTCATCTCCCTCAATGTCTCAATGAGGAAGCAGAAAAGCTAAATGCCAGACACCAAGCTCGAGTCCATGGAAAAGCTCCTGGCTCCCCGCCCTGTGCTCGTTCACTAAACAAGAGGACCATTCAGTAGTAATTAATTCCCACACTGTGCTATTGTATGCAAAACCTGGGTAGGAAAGATGCTGTAGAAGAGCAGGCTGAGGATAAAATAGCACACGGTTGAAGGCAATGCTTTTCTGTCCTGAAATGGGAGGCCCAGGGATCTTATTTATTTATTGAGAGTGTCTGTGAACAATGACTAGAAAGGGAAATGTGACATCTCTCCTCACATGAACCCTTCCTGTACCTTCTTGTCTCTGCTTCTGCCAGTGCCTTGGATGCTGCTGTTTCCCTCGGTGGGGAGGACATGATCCCATTCTACAACCTACTGGATGGTGGCAGAGAAGGCGAATTCTTCCGGGTAATGATGCCCACTGTGAAGGCTGTCTGGCAACATCTGGTTGGAGTTTAAGGTTCATTTATACAGGCCTGATATTTCTTTCTTTGTTGTCCAGCTTGCCTTTAACAGCAATCTCATTGATATGGCTGTTAGTAAATCTTGAAAGGAGCCTTATCTCCCGTGCCTGTTGTTAACTGAACTTTACAGCACTCTCTTTGAATCCCTCGCAGGAACTGGAAGACTATTTTTACTATGCACAGCTGCACAGCCAAGGTATTGATACACTGGAGACCAGGCAGGTGTCAACACACATTCCCTTGGAGGAAATTCCGTCTGTAATGAGAGCAATGGGATTTTATCCATCAGAGGAAGAGGTTGGTCAGTTGTTTTTGTTATTGAAAGATAAAAGAGGCTGATTGCATTCACCAACTGCACCGAGGGCCAGATTCTGACCATTGTTATGCTGGGTGGCTCCAGAGTGTATTTGCTGTTGTCAATGCATTTAACCTGGTCTGCATCAATATAGTAGTAATGAGAATCTGGCAGCCAATTCCTCAAGAAGGGATGATTCCTTACTAGAGAGGAACAGCATGGGCAGGCTGAGCAAGCCAGGAGTCTGATGGTTCAGTAGCATTAAACTAAAGACCTCTGTCTCTTCTGGAGGTTTAATGCTTTGCCACCCCTGCAGAGGTGGGGTTCTTCAGGAGATGAGCTGAGAGAGTTTTGGAATGAATCTTCCTTCAGCTCCCAAGAGCAGCAGCCTCCAAAGCCCATGGGCTGAAGTACATTGTGCACAGGCAGTGATGTGCTTTGCTCTCTGTGACTTCTGATAGCAGCTGAGCTGCTTCACGTCCAGCCTGTGGCTGCTGAGCCATGGGTTGAGTCCCTCCAGGTCAGACGATACTCAACCAGAGCATCCTGTATGTGTTACCAGCTCCATGCAGCTTGGACATTGACAGAGCCTCTTTTTCTTGTTCTGCCTGGGACTGATGGAAGAATGATTTTTAGATCTTTTCAGGCTGTTTTCTAAAGATGGAGACAGCAGCTTTTATTCCCACAGAGCTTAAAGCTCTTTCATAACTGATAAACTCCGCAGAAGCTCTTCCAGAGCTTGCCTTTCAGGTTGCAGCAGCGGAGCTTCTTATCAAACATTTCTCAAGAGCTTTTTAGCTTCATATTTTACAGCAGACAAAGACAACTGATTTAATAAGGGTGCTGCTGCTTCCCCTTTTGTGGTTGTTTCTACAAGGCAGTTTGTATTGTACACAAACCTAATTTGTAATGTTGTAACCTGGCAAAAGGGTAATTAAAGCGCCTACAAAAACCCCCCAATTACTGAATCTGATGCAAGGAGATTTAAATAACAACCTCTTTGCATCAGCTACAGCCCCTCAGCGCAGGAGGGGTTCTCCCAAGGGAAGCAGTACATCGCTGCGCTCCCTTCGTCTCTCTGCGGAGGAGGCTGCGTTCATCGCTGCCATTGCATAGGAACCCCATAGGCTGCTGTGATGGTGCTGTGAGGCTGTGCCACCCCATCTGCCCAGGCACGCTCTGCCAGCAGAGCCAGCAGATGGGAGGCAGGATCTTTGCCACAGCCACCACCTAACAAACAGACTCACTTTGGAGCCCCCGCAAATGTTTGGCTGAGCCGAGACCGCTTTGCCCTTGTTTCAAGCTGTGGTGTTATCCCCTCGCAATTTGTTAGATCTTTTCCTTGGGTTATCACGTTTTCACCTCCTGGGGACCAAGAGGACGTATTTCCCTGGGAAAAGTCTCTGTTAACCTCCCGCACCCTGCCCCGGATCAAAATGAAAACAGCATTTCAGGCACGGAACAGAGGTGCTAAGCTGTTGTGAAAGCAGGCAGCCTACAGTCTGCTTCTCGAAGCAGGCAGGACAGCATCAAAAAATAGAGAGAAAGTTCCTCTCTCTCTAGAGTGTTTTAATAAAGGAAAAGCAGAAGGGAAAAAGGCAGTTTGGGCTGAGGAGCAAAGCTTTTGGGAATTGGTGCTTTTCTTGTGTAGTTCAGCGGCGCTGGTATAAAACCTAATCCCAGATCAGCCAGAGCTGAGTGAAAATGACTGTTCTTGCCTGGTGTGACATTCACTACAGGGAAAATATACAGCTGAGATTTCCCTCTCCGCCCGGCTTCATTCAGTGGAAAGACTTGTGAGACAAGGACAAAGGCCCAAGGCTGAAGGCAAAGTCCTCTCTGGGGACATCTTGCATCAGCCTCCCTTCCTGGGGAGCAGCTTGGTATGTGCTGGCACAGGGAATTCTGACATTTCTCTGCTGCCTGTGTGTCTCCAAAGGGGTTTCCTTTGGAGCAGGAGCACACTGAAGGCAAGGCGCAGATGCTGCCTTTTGGACACGCATCTGTATAGCTGCCAAATGAGCAGGCTCATAGCACCAGGCTTCAGGAAAAGCACTAGTATCCAGCACAGCCAGTGCTTGCCTGTTTGTCCAAGAGAAGATCCAGCTGTGCTGCCCCACCGAGCAAACTTCAGATTTGGTTTGAACCATACCAAACACATATCGGTTGGGAGGGGAAAGGTTGTCTATGCCAGCCACGGTGCGTATATACTGTGTGCAGCCTGGGTCTGTTGGGACTCTCATGCATTTTGTAGTGGGGTGGTGTATTTACTGGTTTGTGGTTTGCTTACCCACTGTCCCCAGAGTGGAGACACAGCTGTGGCAAAGGTACCGCTAACAGCTGCGAAGCCACCCAGTGCCTATCATAAGAAAAGAGAGGAAACCCAAAATAACTGTGTGTCTGTTACCCCCATCTTTACCTAATGCCATCATAACAATGAGTTCATGTCCATCCTCAGCTGCTGAGTGCTAGCTTACTGTTGGGATACAGTCACGGCATCTGTGGTACCCACACATGCATGATGGCGGTACATTGACACTGGAAACTGGCCTGATGTTGTTCACAAAGAAAATGTGTCCCACTCTGTCTTGCCCTGATCTTTAGATCGAAGAAATGCTAAATGAAGTAAAATTCAGCAACTATGTGGATACTGGAGAACAAGTGACAAAAATCAATTTAGAGGATTTTATCAAACTTTATGTGAATCATCGACCTGCTTTTGGCTTGTCAATGAAGAAAATACAACGAGCATTTCGGGTTCTTGGATATGATAATGAGAATGGAGAGAGTGTTATTGACAGAGGAGACTTACTGTGGCTGCTTCAGTACAGAGGTGAGGTATTTCTTTTCTAATATTAGTTTTATGCTTGCTAGCTCTGTCTTCAATTTCAGAATGTATTCACTGCAGCAAAAAATTAATCTGGAGCTATAGCTTGGTAACCAGGGCAGGCATGTGGAGCAACCATCTTAAGATCTTAAACTGAATAATCACATCTATTGTTTCAGCTGCACTTCTTTTCCTGGTCTGGAAATCTCCTCTGGCCTCAGGAATCTTGTCTGCCAAATGATGAGCAGAGATTTTGGCAAGTTGTGTCTCTCTTTCAGTGTATTCCATCCTCTAAGTGAATCACTGTTCACTTTTCCAGCCACAGCATCTCTGGAATGGTAGTATAAAACTGAAAAAAAGGGGGGACAAGAAAGAAGGGATGGAATCGGTCAGTCCTGCGTGGAAGACTGAAAAGATGAGATGGTTTAGTTCAGCTGAATCAGGGAGAACACTGTAAAGGTGTTTATTATGTCCAATGCCATAGAGAGGCAAACAACTGACTTGTATTGTCCTGCTCCTGTTGTAAAAGTGCAGCTAAGCATTAAAACAGCTAAAGGGAACTGACGTTTTACTCAGTACATCACTTGGTAAAAGTCATTGCCGCAAAGATCCAAGGAAACCAGGGACTCAGCCAGTGTGAGAAAGGTTAGTTATATGGATGGTGTGACCATCCATAAATAGATACATTAGACAGAACAGTTTCATAACAGATCTATAACCTTATGCTTCAGGGCACAAGCCAACCACTAACTGGGAACACAGGCTATGTCCAGGTTATTCGAAGATACTAGATCAAGACTTTCCTGCACCTTCCTCTTCTCTGTGTGGAAATAGCTACAGCCATTGACACAGGGTGACATGGACTGTAGTCTGCCCCATGCCAGGAATTCTTCAGTGGGAATAGAAGCTCAAGCCCCTCAAGGGCATTGTAGCCTCAAGAGCTCTCTGCAGCAGAATTTCTCCCTTTGATGAATGTTTTTGACCAAATACAATATGCAAGAACAATTTTCCTTAGGATTAACATTTTCCCGTGTTGGGGTCATGTGTTTTGGTCGGTAATGTGTATCTCTATCGCAGTGATACCACAACTATCTCATTCTGTTTGTACACTGATGTTATTCAAGTTGCCTTCGAGTTTTTGAGCTAACAACACCATAACCCAAGAGATGGGTGTTGCTCTGTTGTGTACAGGAGAGCGTATGACAGAGGATGAGCTGGCTCTGTGCCTGACCACCCTGCTGGGCAAGTGTCCTGGGGGAGAAGGATCTGAACTGGACACCTCAGGTATGGGATTAACATTGCGTGCAGCACAGAAGCAGGATCGCTTCGATTCCCAAATAGAACAATTTAAATTGCAAACCCATTACCCGGTTAGGCCAAGAGCTGTCAGAAACACTCAGATGGGATTTCAAAAATAGGCATGGAGGTATAGATTGTCCTTCTCCCATACAGCAATTGCATGGGTGTATCTAAAAATAAATGGACAATGAAATGTAACTGGGGCCTGACAAGATTACATTGCTGTTTATCTGCTTGCTGGCTTGCAAGTGGAATTAGAAACACACAGCGGAAGGTTTACACACCAGGGTCCATGGGCAAAAAGGAATCCTACACTATGCAAGTGACAGTGTTGATTTTATCCAGGCAGCAATGCCCATTGTAACGGAGCTGTTGATAACCACTGCATCTGTCTACAATTTATGTCCCAGTCTGCACCAGTCTAGAACAGCAAATTATAGCACTGATTTCAGCCAAGTGGTGCTGCCCGTTGTAACTGGAACTGCTGGGAAGTGTCCCGTGTTTGTACCATTCATGGCCCAGGCCACACCAGTTCAGAACAGCATCTGGTTAGGGCCATTGTGGACCTGTCTAGCTCTGCAAAGTAACTTTGAAATCCTGGGATTCCTTGGGATCCTAAAACCACATTAAATGACTGGAGTGTAAAAGCTGGCTCCTTGATGCTTCTGCAGCAGGGACTTAATGCAAGATGTGACTCACAGCCTCACAGATCCAACAGATGCCATCCCTCATGCAAATACATTAAGTATTAAGCTAGTACACCAACACTTTTCTGTGATTCCTTTGTACATCTTTAAAAGCATTCCAACCACTTACTTCGCCTTATAAGTTTTACTGATCTGGAAAGCCATTTTTACACTGTTCTTGTGTGTTTTGTGCTGTTACTGCTCCTCAGGTGAAACAGCTTTGACTGAAGAAGAAATTCCGGCACAAATCACAGCAGAGATATTTGCTGGTGACATTCTTGGCTTACCTATTGCTGAACCAGGAGAAAGCACAGGAAAAAAGGAGATGAATCTTTGATGTATGAAGACTCAATCACAGCAGCCACAAAGTTTTCTACTCCTTCCTATTTTCCAGTCTCCTGTCCTAAAACACCTGCAGAAAATATGTATTTTGTGTTTATTACAAAGTAAAGTTCACATGGTTCCGTATTAATCAGACTCTACAATAAGTCCCCAGTTTATCACATGCCATAAGCCCATAAGGTCAAACCACTGGGGTGGCTGTAAAGAACAAAGCAGAGGAGCCACCCCATCCCTGGCTGGAACCTGCCTAGAATTCATCTGAGGTGGGTTTATGCCAGATGCACTCTATTCTCATTATGTTAAACCAGTATTTATTTGTGAAACATGACAGCAAAAGAGCAATGTGAAAGAAGTATTGATTCAATACATTGAAAAATGCTTGGATAAGTTAGAATGGATTTGTAATTACAAATCCAGCAGACCTCAGTAAAGAAAGGAATGCTGTGTTATACATAAAGGCCAAAATGGAAACCTGCCTTAAAAAAAATGAGTTTTTCCTTCTGAAAGTAATAGTTCCAATTAGCGTAATACCGATGGGACAGCATCTTACTTGTGTTTGTGTAAACAGCATAATGAGGCTGATACAAGTTGCTGCAGAAAGATCAGTGAAGTGCTGTTGAACATGCTTCCTTCTTTACATCATCCTCAGCATCAATTTGAATAATAATGTAGGCCCTTAAGAAGTGTTCCTTTCAGCAGCAGTGTTTCTTAAACAGAGGTGCCTGCTACAAACTCTGAAAGTACTGACTGTGCCCTTAGAACCAACAGCAAGGTGTGCACTGGATGCACAGTAATAGAGGAGTCCAGCAGTACCATGACCACAACGGGTGTGTGACAGGGGAATTCTTCTGCAGGGCATCACTTTGTGCCTCTGCTCACCTACTGATATGGTCATGTACCTCTGCTCTGGAGCCAGGCTGAGAGAGCTGGGCTGGTTCAGACTGGAGAAGGCTCCAGAAGGGGAGACCTCAGAGCAGCCCCAGTGCCTAAAGGGGCTGCAGGAGATCTGGAAAGGGGCTTTGGACAAGGGCCGATAGGGACAGGACAAGGGAATGGCTTTAACTGCCAGAGGGGAGATTGAGATGAGCTCTTGGGCAGAAGCTGTTCCCTGTGAAGGTGCTGAGCGCTGGCACAGGGTGCCCAGAGAAGCTGTGG